>JAABLK010000587.1:0-22388 GCA_012295415.1 Phytophthora chlamydospora | reverse complement strand
GGGGGAGGGGACTGGAGGCTTGCCTCGAGTAGGGTAAAAAGGAGAATGAGCTCTAGTTCTGGACGCACTCGGGTGTGCGGCGCGGACAACGCCGGTATCGAGTCGTGGTGAGCACGCACCGAGCCTTTCCTCTCCCCACTGCGTCCAGAGAGACGAGCGCGACCATACGTTCTTTGCGGTCGAGAGCTTTAGTCTGAGCATTAGAGTTGCAGTTGCCGTTACATGTTACAGGCAACGCGTCCTGATCGCCGGCCAGCTGGGTGTTCGATGCCGCGCCGCTATTGCCGTCGCCATTGTTCTCCACGAAGGCAACGATAGCGACAAGATGCAGCACTACAAGCCGAGCGAGCGCAGTCGAATCTGCCAGCAGCAGCAGCGCCACCTCGAGCACTCGAGTCCAGCGAATGCGACCGAGCGACAGACCACGAACAGCGCAAAGCGAAGTTGAAGTCCGCGAGTAACGCTCGTACGTCCTTTCCGGACACCAAGAAGTTGGGTTGACATCTGACTAGCTGCTGACTAGCGAGGCTCACCTGCTGCATCTAACCGCGAGGACAGCCGGCGGAATCTCTGCTCTCTCGCTCTTTCCTCTGCGCTTGCAGCGATTGCATACTCCATGCGTCCCGAGCACGAGTTCTTTCGAGTGTTACTCCATCGCTTTCCGAGTCGTAATGGGTCGAGCGCCGTGCAGATCCGAACACGTACAATGTGATACGAAAGACGATTCGACGGACAATTTGTATTGTGCATTGACTTTGAGCTGCGGTTGTTGCCCCCTCTCGGACACCAGCAGACAACCGCAAAACTTGTTGCGTCGCTTCTTGCCAGCAGGCAATAAGTGCACATATGCTGCACCAGAAAACCCACTTCAACTCCTCTGCTCGAGGTCCGCTTGCAACGGATCACTCGAGCGCCTGGTCGTACACGAAACGGAGCTCCCAGTCGTCCGTGACCAGCACCTGCGGCTTGCGCAGCACAAGCCGGTCCTTAGCAGCGTCGTACTGGAAGTCCACGACGCGTTCTCCGCCCGCCAGCACCTGCTTGGGCAGGTTCGCTTCAGACTGGAAGCCGTAGACCTCGATGCGCTCCACCCACATGAGCGACGAGTAGCGTTTGCCCTCGGGTCTCGCCGCCGTCGCCGTCGACCGCAGACCCTCTTTGGTCAGCTGGAACGACACCAGTGTCCCCTCACCTTCCAGCTCAGCAGCCAGCGTGCGCTCGTCGTCCACGTAGAGCTCGCCGCGAGCCGCCAGGTGTTCGTCCAGCGTCGCCACCAGCGTCAACGGGTCGTCGCGCATCAGCTCCGAGCTTCGACGCACTCGTTGCTTACGCGGCAGAATGGTACCGCCACGCTGGAACACCGGGATGGCATCCAGCGGTGCCGGCACGTTCTCGTGCGTCTTGCCACCGAAGAACCGCTTGTAGCCGTCCGTCACCTGGTACCAAACCGTCTTGCCGTCCGCGTTATCGGACGGTAGGAACACGTGCGTGGCCTCCACGCCCTCCTCCGTGACGGGTTTCACTAGCAATGCATCACCAAGAAGGAACTGGTCTTCCTCACTAAAACTCTGCGGTTCCTGCGTGAAATGCGCCCACAGCGGCCGCATGACAGGCATACCGCTTGCGTGGCACGAGTGGAACAGCGTGTAGACGTACGGCAGCAGCGAATAGCGCTCGCGAATGGCCGCGCGGATGCGCGACGTCGTCGGTTCCCCGAACACCCAGGGCTCGCGACGAGCGGAGTCGTGGTGCGCGTGGCCGCGGAAGAAAGGCTGGTAGGCCGCCACCTGGTTCCAGCGCGTGAGCAGCTCCGTGGACGGGTTGCCGAAGAACCCGCCCACGTCGGCGCCCACGAAGGTCAGGCCGGCCACCGACATGGACAGCAGCATCTTGGTCGCGTACCGGAGGTGGCCCCAGTCGGCCGTGTTGTCGCCCGTCCAGATCGCTCCATAGCGCTGCGAACCAGCGGAAAAAGCGCGCGAAAGAACGAACGGACGCTGCGTGGTGGAGGTGAGTTCCAGCTCCTCGGCGAAGGCCGACAAGGGCTCCGGCGGCGGCTGCTGGCGGACGAGCTGGCCTTCCATGGTGGACCGCTGGAAGAGGATGCCGTACAGGTTGTGCCACTCGCGGTGCTCCACGCCGGCGAGGCTCATGCAGCCCTTGCGCATGGACACTTCCGGTCCGTTGAAGACCGACGGCTCGTTCATATCGTTCCACGTGTACAGGTGTTGCGTGCTGCCCTGGTAGTTCTCGTAGCGGAACTGGTGACGCCACCAGGCGCGCGCCTTGGGCGACGTGAAGTCGATGTACGAGGATTCGCCGGGCCAGCACCAGCCCTTGAAGTCGTTGCCCTGCTCGTCCTTGATGAAGAGGCCGAGCTCCTCCGCTTCGGTGTGGATGTAGTACGGCAGCTTGTCCTTGGACTGACTCACCTTGATGTGCGGGTCCACGATCGTCACCATCTTGCGGCCGGTACGGGCCACCAGCTCCTGCATGTCCTTGGGCGTCGGGAAGGCGTGCTCGTCCCACGTGAAGTAGCGCTTGCCGTCCGTGTGGTCAATGTCCAGCCACAGCACGTCGTACGGGATCAAGTGCTCGTCAAAGCCGGCGTCCACACGAGCCACGTCGGCTTCGTTCTTGTAGTTCCAGCGGCACTGGTGGTAGCCCAAGGCAAAGAGCGGCGGCAGCTGCGCGCGGCCCGTGAGAAGCGTGTACTGCGAGAACAGGTCCGCGCTGGTGGGGCCGGCCATCAGGAAGAGGTCGAAGACTCCGGACTCGCTCAGCCAGTGGCTGGCCTTGCTGTGGGCGTCCTCGTTGGTCCAGATGTCCACGAACGTCTCACTCGGGTTGTTCCAGAACATACCGACCGTGTTGTGCTTGTTGGGCGCCACAAGCACGGGGATCGAGCCGTAGAGCGCCATGGGGTTGTCCAGTTCGTACTCGAACACGTCCAGGTTGTACAACCGGTACGGGTCCGTGACCACCTTCCTCTTCTCTGCGCCTTCCTCGTCCGCTTCGATCGTGTCCTTCAGTGCGAAATCCGTCGCGTGCTCCGGGATACCATACAGCGTACGGGGCGCTCCGGCCGATCCGTGGAAAGCCACGTCCAGTCCAATGGAGCTGGGGCCGAACTTCTTCTTGTCCGTGTGGCCCCCGAAGGATTCCTCCCAGCCTTCCACCTTGCCATCAGCGCCCACGGTGGTCGTAGTCGTGGCCGCGTGCTCCTCCTTCTTCTGCACCGTGCCGTCATCATAGATGGCGAGGCCGTCCTCTCCGTAGTCCACGATGGTCTTGCCTTCATGGGCATCCACCGCCCCCTGGTCCGCGGCCTCTGCCTGAGCTTCGGCATCCGCGCGGTCCTGCCGCACTTCATAGTGGAATAGTCCGTCGTCATTGGTCGACACCACCTTCTCTCCGTCCAGGTACAGATCCACGCCGAAAGACTCGGCGATCTTGATGGCCGCCACCAATTGCGTCTCCTTTCCTTCCGGGGCGAAGAGCAGCACCTCGTCCTCCTTAATTGGAGTCTTAAGTCCGGCCTCCTGTGCCGTCAATTGGCGCAGCGGCCGCGTCTGGTCCGCCGCGGGTTCCAGTACGTCGGGGCTGGTCCAACGGGTCTTGGGGTCCTTCGGGTCCGCGAACTTCTCCCCAAGCCGCACCCGCAGCGCCGGCAGCGCCGATTGCTGCTCGCCCAGTACGAAGGCCAGCGAGCCTTCGAGTGCGATCGGCCCGCCATCCTGGAGCTGGAAGCGCACCAATTGGGCATCGGAGTCCTGGATGATACTGTCCCGGAGGACGCGGAAGCTGCTGGGCAGCTCCTCTCGCTGCACGTTGCGGAACTTGCTGCAGAACTGCGTCTTCTCGCATGTGCGGAACTTGCTGCGGTCCACGGCGTTAATCGGCGTCGGCGTCAGTGCCAGCGCCGCCAGCGCGAGCAGCAGCCAAGCCCTCACCATAGTCGCTGTGGGCTCCACGTGTGCGATCTGTGAATGGCCCGTAACGGTTCGCACGGACTAAACACGGACTAAATCTCAAAATGGCGGCCTGCTATTGGTCGGTGTAGTCCACATTGAGATGAAAGCGATTTATCCACCCATTTGTGGTGATGGAGATCGCGGTGGCGAAGAGCTCCGCGCTTGGGCAGTATCTGGCTGGTAACTGGGCGATGAGGACTTCATGTTGCGAAGCACTGCTATTGTGTACTTTCTCATTTTGTGTTGTGTATTTTGCAGAGCTTGACGCCGAGGCGGAGGCTGGAGGCGCGTCGGCTGCGCAGCTATTGGCAAAGCCTCGAGCTGTGACCAGGCGACGGAGACCGCGAGTTGCGACAAGCTGGAGTTGGCGACAATGGGACCAGCGACTGCGACGCCGAGTCAAGTTGGCGGCAATACGGCAGCTGATCCCCGAACTTTGCAGCTTCCACTCGACGATCCGGTGAGCAGGTGCCAACAGTTGTTGCATTGGGGGGCGAGTGGTGACGAGGTTTTGTGTCTGTAGAGAGGAGCTGCATCAGGCGGCAGGGATTGACGCAGTGGAGCTCTCAGTAAAGTCAACGAAACGATGGTTTGTGCTGAGTGAAATGGACGTGAGGGGGAGAGGTGTTCGTGCATCGGTTGCGGTGGCTGGGGGTGTCTTGGCGGTGCTGGTGGCGGTTGGATGGCAGAGTGAGAGACTGCTTGGGTTCAAGTTGATGCGGTGGGGCGCTGCAGTCGTTGCCTTCTGCTTGCTGGGCCTGGAGCTCGGTGTTCGGTTGCTGCTTGCTTGGTGCACACGGCGATCGAGGCAGCTGGTGCGTTCGTTGCAAGCGTTTGGGGATGCAATGGAGAAGTTCAACGCAGCTTTTACAGCGAGTCTGACGCTGGTCAAGCGTGCAGAGCTGGCGAGCCGCGGATATCGACTTGGAAATGGTTTGCTGCCGCCCATCGGCAGGCTGGAAGCCAGCAACGCCGACACGGGTGACGACGGAGGCAGCGCAAAGGGGGCTGCTGCATTCGCTCTGAAGAATCACTTGAGGTGTTTGCCGCTGCGAAGGAAGCTTCGAGCGGTGAACGACCAGCTGCAATTTCAAGCCTCGGAGTTGTTGCAGGAAGGAGAGAAGGCGACAAACATCAAAGCTCGAGATCCGGTTGAGGTCAAGGAAACCGGGGACGACCAGGCTCCATCCTTACTGCTAACGGCACTAGCAAAGCAGCGCAACCGAAGCGTATTGCTGCTTGAGAATGCCGTATACACAGCTCTCGTACGAGAATTGTCACGTGCTTGTTCAACTCGCAGTGAAGTTGGAGAGGACGTCAGCCTACTTCGCATATTGCGCTCGCAGCGACTTGTTGTTGAGCAGCAAGTTGCAGCAGTGAACGAGCACTCGGATGACCTCGAGGCGTGGAATACTACACGCGATCCTGTCGCTATGCTAGCCTCATCCCACGAAACTACATCCTCAGCGCAGAAGCAGGAGACAGACCCTTCAGTTGCAGTCGATCCTCGGGTGAAAGGCGTCGCTGCACAACTACAGGAGCTGCGATCGACGAGCGAGACACTCACTGCTCTGGTGATCGCAGCACAGCACGATCTCCTACAGGAAGCAACGGCTGAGCGATTGTCGAGTTCTCGGGAAGTGATGAGGTCTGTGACTCGGCAAATACAGGAGGCGTGGGGCAACTACAAGGACGAATTGAACGCTCTGACTGGTGCAGTAACCAACAGTCAAGACGTTGACGAGGACAAAGCTCCGGAAAGCGGTGACCGTGAGTCAACGCCGATCGCGTTGGCCTCCCCGTCTGTTCCAGCCTCAGAAGACCCCAACTGCACCGTCGTTTTCACTGGCACGAGCACTGGCGACGAAGGTTTCGATCTCCAGGCGCTGCTGAAGCAACAGGAACGCCAAGCTGCGGGGCCAGCTGCGGGCCCAACGCCTCATTTCGTACGGGAGCTGCAGGATGTTCTGGCACACCGTCAAGCTCACACGCAGCCAAGTCGTACGAAACAAGTCGATCATGACCCTCCAACACTTAAGACAAGCAGCGAGGTGCCTCCTCCTCCAGCAGCGGATGTCATGTTCGCTCTACCTCGTGCACCACCTCGTGGCCGACCACCTCGACCACCTCCCGTTTCTTCCACTTCGCCAGGAGACAACACGCTACGGGGTGCAGTCGCTGCTGCCGTCAATTTGGAGTTGCAATCCTTGCTTCAACGAGCTCCACCGCAGGATTTTATCGGCGATAGTGACGAGGGTAGCGAAGATGAAGCAGCGTCTCGTGAGCTCATGGCCGATGACAACTAGGGGGCTTTGGCAGGCGCGCATTCTTCTGTGAACTTGCGAGCCCGTTACCTGGACTAACGCCAAGCCTCAGCCACGTGAAACAGTCCAGCCCCGGAGTGCCTGTCGCTCCCAGCAGTTTCCAGGCGTAAATGCTCCGTTACCAGGATTCTTGCGCTTGTCAAGCCTGATGTGCGCTGCTCACATCCCCAACGTCCACGTTCCAAGCGAGTGAACTTCAGCATCGACGTTCTGGTGCAGATGGTGGCCGCACAGACGACTCGGGACTCGGGCGTGGACTTCGTGCTGCTCGATTTGACCAACAGCATTGAGGAGATCCACGCTCGGCAGAAGGCGGTGGCCACACCCATTCTCCCGCTTCCAACCGCAACCAAACCTGACTACGTCGTGCGCCGAATGGAATGCTGGAGCAAGGGATGCGTCTCTGCGGAGCTGCTGGACGTCAGCACTTCGCTCCCGTTAGGTCCTCAAGCCGCCTTCCGTAGAAAATTACTATTGGTGCTGGCTCTGCAGCTCCTGGCAGTCTGGATCGCCGTCGGCCTCGCTACCTTCTACCCGCCCGTGCGTGACCGAGTGACGCCGCTCTTCATAGAGCACAACCCCGTGCTGCTGGGCGTCTCAGCGGCCTTGACGCTCGTGCTGCTCGGCGTGCTCTACTATCACCGCAGCAGAAGCTACGTCAACGTGCTGATCTTAATGTGGTTCAGTGCCGCCCAAGCCGCCACGTTCGTCGCCCTTGGCGTGGCATTCGACACGCACATTGGCTTCTTCAACTGCGGCGCCACTTTCGCGTGGGTGCTGCTCATGGTGCTGCTGGTCGGCGTGCGGCTGAAAGACGAGGGTGGAGAGGGCTACATCCCGCAGCGCCACCTCATGTCGCCTCTACTGGCTGGCGCGCTGTCATTCGCAGCGGTGGTCTGTGCTTCTTGTGCGCTGTTCCTGGTTTTCGGCACGCGCTTCGTGACGGGCTCGGCATTCGGGTACTCGCTTCTCTTCCAGCTCGTCATGTTCCTGTGGTTCGCTTGGGACGCCACGTGCATGTTCGAGGTGGTGGCCGTGGACGAGTTTGCACTTGGCGTGATCTACATCTATACGGACATCGTCCTGAGCTTCCTCTTCTCTGTCGCAATGGCCGGCGTGGCTGTCGGGTTCACGTCTCTGATGGTGCTCATGCTCGCGAGCGGAGGTGAGGGGGGTGATGTTGACCCAAGCTACTGCTGCCAGTTCGCCTTCAACTGCTGTACGGGCGTATTGGAAGGCCTTGATGACATGCGATGCTCCTGCCCTGGAGGGGGACAAGCTCAAAGAAAACGCCGACGCTGTTGCTGCTGCTGCTGCCGATGCCGATGCCGCGCAGTGTGCTGCTGTCAAAAGAGCAGCAGGTCAGAGGAGAACGACGTCAGACGGGAGCAAGACATGGAGCGCGTATGATGGACCTGCACGTACAAGTTAATGAAGCATTGAACAAGTTTTGAATTACAAGAACCAGGGTATCAGCGTAGTGATGCTACATGTAGCGAGTGCAGCTTGAAGTCGTGCATATCCACAGAGGATTTCACACACAGGGCGCCCGCCTCTCAGCAGGAGAAGCTGTCGACGAAGAAGGCGAAGCAGTCGTCGACCCACGTGGGCTCCGCTTCCACGCAGAAGCCGGCGGTCGAGAGAGGAAGGGGCTCCAGCACGGTGCCTTCCTTCCAGTAGGCCTCATCCGAGTCTGCCGCCAGCAAGTGCTCGAAGCTCAGCATGTCTGCCGTCTCGGGCTGCGGGGATGGCTGGCTTGCGGTCCGCTTGGCCTGCGGGCGGCGCAGGCCCCGTCGCCTTCGCTCGAGCTTCTGGCGGAACTTCTGCGCGTGCGTCATGGCCTGGCGCGTGCTGCGCGTGCCGATGTAGGTGGCCACGAGCTTCCAGGGCCCATGCGGGTACAGCTCCAGGGCCTCGAGGAAGCGCGCGTGCTCGGCGGCGGTCCAGACGCCCTCGCCTTCCTTGCTGAGCCGCGGCCGGCTGCCTTTGCGTCGGCTCTTGCTGGCGGTAGTGCAGGGCATCGCTGGGTTTTGGCTGAGTTGAGGTGCGTTTGCAAGACGGAGACAATTGCCGAATGAGCTCCAATGTCGGCGACGAGGAGGACGGACGGAGAGAGAGCCCGTATCAGCTGTGATCTCAAATATTCAGGCGTTCGAGGCTCCGAGCCGTGGTGTTGCCCTGTCAGCCGCAGGAGCTCATCTCGCCGACCATTTTCTCGGCCACAGAAGCGAATGGAATGGAAGCGTGCGTCCCGTTCGCTAGTGTCGGCCGCCGTTTGGAAGAGAATCCAATGTCACATGCACTTCAACCTTCTTGTATGTCCGCACCGAGCTTTCGGCTAAATCCGCGCATTTGCCATGAGGAGATGACTCAGCACTTACGTATCCAGATTTCTTCAAGCGGATCCGGCTGGCGAAGTGCGCATGCCGAAGTGCAGTTGGTGTTCGTGCAGCGGCCCTGGCCATCTGTCCGCCGGCACAGTCACGAGGTGAAGTTTCATCGTTAGGTGAGATCCGTCGGCAGCCCGAGCCCCAAGTCGGACGAACACGCCGTGTTTGCCTCGTCCTGGCACCGCAGCAGCTGGCCAGTGGGGAGGGCTGGACCTGATGGAGCATCGCGCGCGCGACTACCGTGACGGTCTCGACAATCCGCGGACCGAATGGGACGGCGCTGGCCGGCTTTGCTTTGCTTTCGCTGCTTGACCCAACAAAGATCGGCGAAAGTGGACACGACAGATCGGAGGGCAGCACGCCAAGCAAGCGTTTTTTGCAGAGCAACTTGGGGTCCTTGTCTTTTTGATGAGCAGGCAAATCCCGCGCACGGGAACGTGCTGTGAAGGCCGCTCCCGTCTGCAGCCAAATCAGGGCTTGACATGATGAATGGCAGCGCGACGTCAGCCACCGCGGCCGCCATTTCCAGACCGAAGGCCTCTAGTGTGCCAAAGCGGTTGGCCATCAATGCTCGACGCTCGCGGTTGACACGCGTATCTTCCGGCCGAGAAGACACCTTGAAGTTCCCGCTGGATGAATGGCTAACAGTGACGGCGATCTTTCCAGTCCGCGTGGTGAGACCCACGTCGAGCATGGCGATGGAGGCCGCCATGGAGCTTCTCAACATGAAAGACTCGACAACGACAAGTGCAGCAGCGTTGTGTTCGTTCAAAGGACGGCTCTTTACCATAATATATTACTGTTTTAACAATTTCTCGCTCGCGAGGCACACACCAACACGAATCGCCCGCGCACTTGTCCGCGGGCTCTACGACGACGGCGCGCTCTTCCTCCCTCGCTGTCTCTAGTGCTCGTTCGGGAGCCACCAGACGCCACCCGCCGGGTCTCATCAAATAAATACGCTTCGATTCCGGGGAGCGCCGGCAGCCAGGACCACTCACTCAGTTCTCGCGGTGGAAGGTCTCGATCAAGAAGTCCATGCACTTGTCGAACTCGATGTCGCTGGGCTCGAAGGACGGGCCGTCCAGGTAGTACGGGTTCCCTTCCGTGGAGGAGAAGTCTATTGCCAGCGGCAGTTGCTTCTGGTACGTGTTGCTGGAGGCCATCGGCTCCATGATGTTGGGCTGCGCGGGGCTCATGCCCATCTGCATTTGCATCTGCATCTGCATTTGCATCTGCACGGGCGATGCGCTGCCGTCTCCGAGCTCACCCAGCGCGTCCAGCTCGCGCTCGGCCGCGATGGCCAGCGACGTGGCCAGGATCGAGTCGTTGAACTGCTCGTCGCTGCTCAGCAGCGCGTTGAAGCGCGAGGACCGGTCCATGAGGAACGGCAGGTTGTGCTTGCCGCTCATGCGCACGTTGCGCAGCCGCCGCGCGATCTTCTGGCGGTACTTCTGCGCGTGGGTCATGGTCTGGCGCGCCGTGCGCGTGCCCACGTGGTTGGCGATGTCCTTCCAGGGCCCCGACGGGAACAGCTTGATGCCGTCCACGAAGAGGCGGTGCTCCTCGGGCGACCAGAGCCCGCGGCCCTCGGGCGCCGGCTTGGTCTCCTCCATTTGCTGCTGCGTCCACTCGCTCGCCGCCGCCGCGCTCTCGACCATGTTGGTGAACGACATTTTGTTGTTGCTGCTGCAGCTGGCCTGTCTTCTGTTGCTTCTCGCCGCGCTACCGGCACTTGCCACGCCCGAGGAAGATCTTCAACTGACACAGGATCGAGCGCGGCGCGTCTGGCAGCTCCCTCGGCCCCTCTCCTCGTGCCTCTCCCCTCGGCCGAGCCGCTCACGCGCCTATTTGCTGATGCGGCTGGGCATAGGCTAAACAGCGCGACCGAATTGCCGTCGTAAACGCCGCTTTTAGGCTCTGGCACGGCGGGAATTGCGTCGGCCCAAGCGCAGGATAGCGGGCGGCACGCCACGCGTGCATTGTGTGCACGATGCCCGCCCAGACCGCGAGATAGCACCACCCTCGCCTTGAATTGCGCCCTCGAACGCCCCAAGTTGCGCGCCGCGAGCCCCTCTTTGCGCGCCGAGCCGAGTCCACGTTCCATGGGACATCCACCGTGGTTTCAGCGGCGCGGCTCAACTCTCTCGCCCGAGCCGCTCTTCAGGACATCGGATCCCGTCGTCGCGATCGGCGCCCGAGGCCGCCGCCGCAGCGAACCTGCATGCCCGCGCACGAACGGCTGCCAGCGTTCTCCTCGCGGCAATGGCAGCAGCAGCAGCTTTGGTTCTTCCCGTCGCCGTCCGAATTGCCAGCAGCTCGGCACCGCCCTGCCCGACGTCTGCCCGGCCCACGGTCCCACACAATGTGAAATTCGAACGGGACGCGTGCAACGTTCGCCGTCGTCACCGTGTCCAACCCAGCAGCGCTGCAAAGCCGACCGGGGCGCCATGGGCACGCCGCCCGCGCCGCCGCTCAACCTCGCCGCTCCTCGGTCACTCATGTCTCTGTAGTGCCCTTCCTGCGGCGCGCTCGCGGCGCTGACCACAGGCGCCGCACGCAGAGGCACAGAGGCCGGCCGGGGCAATGGTCGCTTCGCGGGCACTGTCCGAGGACACCAGTCACTCGCGCGGGGGACGCCCGGCTGTGACCGCCGCGCTTCAGATGGGTTCGGTATCATTTCAGAGACGCACTGGCCAGCGGACGGGCACGAGACGGGGCGCCGATCCAAGCGGCCGTTGAAGTGGAGGCACCAGTGCGGCATTCGCACCAAGGGCGGCAACGAACGGGTATCCCGCGCAGCTGCACCAGCGGCACCACCACCAGCAGCAGCAACAACAAGAAGCAGAGGCAGTATGTCGTAGCTGCCCGGTCGCCGCACCGCAGCACTCGCTCGCTCACTGACGGCGCGCAATCATAATGTCGGCGATTTCACGCAGCTCTGCTCTGCTCCGCGGCGCACAGCGCTGGTAGCGGGCATAACAGGGCACCACCGCCAGAACCCCAGCGCACCCACGTCGCCGCGGCGTCGATTAACGTCTCTGCACGAAACGACGTGTTGCCGTGTTGCCTCCCTCGGCGCGGGAGCCATCGTCTTGCCAAGCAAATCCGTGAGCGTTGTTGCCGTTGCCGTTGCTCTGCAGGCCATGCTCACACGACGGAGGCGCTGATCGCTCGCTGCTGGTCGACTCGCCCGCAGGAGTCCGGCCGAGTTGAAGTCAGGCGGTGAGTGGAGCCATATTACCGGGCGCTGCCGAGGTATGAGCGCTGCCTGATGGCACAGGAGGCGATGGCATCCGGCACGCGGCACAAGATCTTCCAGCGGCGGCTTTCATATCGCAATCTCCGACCGCAGCGCAGGATACAGGATGCCCAGGATGCTATTGCGCGGCGCGCCAAGGACGGAGTCGACGAGCGCTTCCTCGCAGCGTGCACGCTCGCTCTATCTCGCCCCTTTCAACTTCGTGCACCTTGCCGGAGCACGTCGCAGACGCCGCTGTATCCTGTCGAGCAGCCCGTCGTCGCGCGATCGCGCTGGCCGAGATCATAATCCGCTTGCGGCGAGAGGGAGCTTCACCCAGGCGAGACGACTGAGCAGTTGGCGTCGGCAGATCCTTGCCGGGCGCGCAGAGATTTAGGAAGCGCAAAGCGAACGTCTTGCACATCAGCGAGACGAAAACGCGGCGGCAATTCGAGCAGCACCAGGTCAATCCTCGCCAACACAGCTTTTGCCAACGCCGTCGGAGCCTGCACGTCCGCGGCAGCATCGTCTCGTCGTGGTCGTGTCCACCGAGGCCGTGCTCCGGCCCACAGCGGCGTGCTTGCAACTGTAGCGGCGGTCGGTGCCACTGCGAGCTCTCTCCCCGCTCCAGCAGAGTCACATGTCCAGCACCGAGCACGCCGACGCCGCATTGTGAAAGTTATTCAACGAAGAGGAGTGAGCGCTCGCGGCGTGTCTCGCCGCGAAGAGCACGGGCGGCTCGCCTCTTGACTTCGTGACATGCTTGTACGAAGTATCCTGGTGTCGTCCGGACGACGGCTTCTCCATCGCGAGGCTTGGGCCCTGCGCTGCGGAATTGCGACCCTAGCTCCGATCCCTCTTGCACACGAGGCTGGTGAAGTCATCGCAGCCATCTGGAGCGGGGAGGACGGGAGTCGTCGTCGTCCCCGATGACGGCCGGATGCACGGCTGCTCGAAGAGGATTTCCACCGGCCAGCGGCTGATTTGTCAGTTGGCAAGCTTCAGCGGCGGCAACATTCGTCGCAGCTCCGTCGGGTGCAGCAGGAAGGGTATCTTGCTTGGTCCGACACCAGGCAGGCGTTAGCTCTGGGCTGCAGCATGTATCCCGTCGTCGCTTCTGTCTGCGACTGTTGCAACTCAACTCGTGTATCTTGGCCTGAATTGCGTGTTCTGACGAACAGGCTTGGTTGGATACACTTCAGCTTGCGCTGGAACCGCCGGCAGCCTCGCTGGCCGCGCTACTTGTAGTCTGCACCTCCAAGCGAGTCCCCCTTTAGCCATCGCCGCCGCCACGGGAATGCTGGACGCGCGTTCCTCTCGGCGGAAGCCGCCGCGCCTTGAATCGTGCGCTGAATGTCGGACTGAATGGCCGGCCGACTGACTGCCTCCTCCAAACGGCACGATGAGATGGCAGTGCGTGGCGGATGGCCACTCGAAAGTCCAGCGAGCAGTGCACGCCCCTGGTCTCCACGTGTGGCCAGCATGGCGTGGGCGGCGTAGCAACGTGGCTTGTAGAGCGGCGATAGCTTCGCTTTCCTGGATCCGAGCCCGCCGTCTTCTCTTGTGGGTATACAAAACCCAAGTGAAGTGTTAACCACGTGGTATAGCGGCCATATGATTTTCCATATAGCGATACGATCATCGTCGAAGTAGTGTTAACCAAAACTTGTATTTGCATAGAAAACATGTCAACTCAGTCTGCAATAGCCGATATCACGGATGCGCGCAGCGGATTGGACAATGGCCTTCAACGACCGGCACTCACGCGCCGGTCACGGCAGCAACTGCAACAAATGGGCTAGAATGAATGTCAGCGGCTGCTGCGGGCGCTTCGAATCGCACTTTCCATTTTGCTGGCAGCTCCGCACACCAGCGCCGCAATAGACGATAGAAGCACCGGCATGACGATCACCAAGCGCGTACAGAAGGAGCTGGTGCAGTCCGTGGCCCCCGCAGACGAGAAGCTGCTGGAGTCACTGCGCAAGAGCTCGCGCGCGCTGCGGGCGGCGCGTAAGGCGCGCACCGCCGCCGAGAAGAACAAGGGCAAGGCCTGGACGCACGAGGAGCACGAGCGCTTCCTCGTGGCGCTGGACGTGTTCCCCTCCGGGCCGTGGAAGGCCATCGCTGACTACGTGGGCACCAAGGACTCGCGCCAGACCATGACACATGCGCAGAAGTACCGCCAGAAGCACGAGCGCCAGCAGCGAGGGCTGCGCAACAAGAGAACGATCAAGAAGAAGGCCACACAGCAGCAGCATGCACTATCTGCTTCAGTCGAGACACAGACAGCAGCGCCGCAGCTGATGACCGACGTGGCAGCGTTCGAAGATGAGGCTCCCGTCATGGAGCTGGACCTAGACATTGTGATGCCCGCGGTGGCGGAGTTTTCCGTGCTCTCCGCACCTCCGCAGGCCCCGACGCTGGTGAAGCAGCAGTCAGACTCACCGCGCTCGGCGGACGAAGGCGCCGACGCTGCGAATAGTGACCCGTTCGCGCCGGCCGCGGACGACTCGCTCTTCTCGCTGGCCTTAGATGCCGGCGCAGCCTGGCTGGGCGCCAAAACGGAGAGCGACCTCATGGAAATCTTCACGGACTTCCATGAGCCCGTGACTGACTCCACGTGGCCGCAAATGTGGAGCACCAACTCGCTCGAGGAGATCGTGGCGTCCTGCTCGCAGTTCGACTTCCTGGGCGAGGACGGTGCGCACTAAGCACTCTGCAAAGCTGGCTGGCCGCCAGAATGTTATTATGCGTGCTGCATCAAGTGCACATACTTCCGTAATTTAACTCATAAACAAGTAAGTTAGTAGTAGACGACAAGCTGTTCATGCAAGTTGCTTCACAAGGTGTGAATCACAGCTTTGGCAACAGAATCACCTTTTTGGTGTCTTGCACACAATTACGAAACGGTGTGGCCATCGCCAGTCAAACTTGAGCAACGAGCATGTCGTCGGAGGAAGCTGCCGCCACCAAACCCAAGGCCGCTGCGGCCAAGCCGCTGGCCGGCCTGTCGCGCGAGAAGATGGAGCAGTTCAAGGAAAAGGCGGAGCGCCGTGGCGTGGTGTACATCGCGCGCGTGCCGCCGTTCATGAAGCCGGAGAAGCTGCGCTCGCTGCTTGTCAAGTACGGCGAGCTGAACCGCATCTACTTGGTGCCGGAAGACAGGTCGCTGCACAAGAAGCGCGTGAGTTCGGGCGGCAACCGCCGGGAGAAGTACACGGAGGGCTGGATCGAGTTCGAGGACAAGAAGGTGGCCAAACGCGTGGCCAAGATGCTCAACACGACGCAGATCGGCGGCCGCAAGCGCGACTACTATCACGACGACCTGTGGAACCTCAAGTACCTCAAGGGCTTCAAATGGGACCATTTGACCGAGAAGATCGCGTACGAGAACCGCATTCGCGACCAGAAGCTGCGCATGGAGATCGCGCAGGGCAAGAAGGAGAACGAGGCGTACCTGGAGCGCGTGGATCAGTCCAAGAAGTTCGAGAAGATGGAGGCGCGCAAGGCCGACAAGAAGCAAGACGGAGATACAGCAAAAACCGACGCTATGCAGCAGGTGCGTCGCACGTTCCACCAAAAAGCGCCAACCAGCAGCAAACAGAATCAGTCGCTCAAGAGCGACAACGGGCTATTGGAGAAGGTCTTCGTCGCCAGCAGCAAGAACAAGAAACGCCGCGTGGCGTAGAGGCAACTACAACACTACCACTAGATAAATGCACCCTTTTTGATGATCAGGACACGTCCAATACGCCTACAGCTCGTCTTTGGTCTTGGCATCACCGCTGGACTTCGATTTGACGCTGGGTTTCTTCGCTTTGGACTTCGGCTGCGCAGTTGCCTTCTCCTCAATCGGAGGGATGATGACGGTCTGTTCCTTACCGTCTTTCGCATCGACCAGGAGCTCCAGCAACACGTTATCGCCGTCCTTTACTACCCACTGATGTCCCGTGAAGGAATTGTAAGTGATGCTACCGCCGTCAGGCTCCAGTGAATTCATGAGTGTGCCGGACCAGTACAGCCCCACTTCTCTAGGCGTCGGGTTCGTGAACGTCACGGTGCACGCGGTGTCATCGACGTCCAGGCCGTGGCGCCGCTTATTCCAGACCCAGAGGTTCGCACCCCACTTGGTCCCCTCCAGCACCGGGCAGCCTCCATGCAGCGACATGGAGTCCAGCTCACCGTTTGGTTTCTGGCTGTAGAAGAGCACGGCGCCACCCTTGGAAGGATACGACGCCAGCTTGGTCGAGCACTTGCGCACCATATCGATCTCCCAGCTGCCAGGCTCAAACAGCTCAGCTCCAGCAGCCTCGTAGTCGCGAGCAGCATTTGAAGGGTGCCCGTATTCGGCTGGGAGGCCTTCAGGCATGTCTGCCAGTGGAAATACAGTCTGGCCGCCACGTGCGACGTCCGAGAGATAGAGGAAAACCGTGGCGAAGCGGTTGGAGCCTCCCTTGTGCGGGTCGAAGTTGAAGTCTGCGGTCGCGTCCACCGGGAAGTAGTCTTCGTGGGCGATGTAGGCCTGCTTTTGCCGGTATCGTAGCAATTGGAGACCGTCGCACATGTCCTCCTGGAACTCGCCGATCGACAGCACGTCGAACACGCGCTTGCGGATGCTGACTGCGGTTTCCGAGACGGTATCGAAGGCGTTCTCGCTCGTGCGCTGCTTGGACAGTTGCTTCTTGTGCTTGTTGTCATTCGGGCCCACATACGACTGCTGCAGCTTGTTGCTCGGGTCGTCAATATCTAGCGTACGTTGGATCAACTTGTCGGCTTCTTCGCCACTGAAGAAGTTGTGCAAACGGAATGTCCGTGGAGACTCTGAGATGGACTCAATGATCACCGGTTCCTTGGTAGGGCTGGCCTGCGACGCCACCGTCACGCGATGACCAAGCTCCACAAAAGGCCACATGAACAGCAGCCCCGGCGCAACGAGATACAGCCTATCGCCGGAAAGAATGTCCGCGTAAGTCTGCAGTAGTTGTCCTTGGCCGTTGAACACGCGGTCGGCCACGACGCCAGGCACGTCGAGCCCCTTCTCCTTGCTCCCATCCGTAGATGCGGACTCCTGAGCGACGGATTCGTGCAGCCCTTCGACGGCAACGAACTGCGATAAATACGCCGCGAGCTCGCCCTCTCCTGTGCGGGAGGCCAGCAGCTCCGCACTAAGCTCCATTTGCACGCCGCCGGTCGAGTATCCGTTGCGGTAGACGGTGACGCTCTTGAGCGGCGCGTCGCGGTCCGCACTCAGCGAGCGGTGCTCGTACGTGAGCTGCAGCGCCTCCCGCGCCAACTGCAGCTCCTCCAAGAACGTGTAGCCCAGCGCCAGGACCGACAGCAGCAGCAGCAGCAAGCCACCCACGCGCACACTCTTCCCCATGGCAGTTCACTAATCTCAATCTGGGACCAACGAGCACCTGGCGAGCGGTTTACGACTCAACGACGATAAACTGAAGAGCGGTACATGTAACGACACCGGCACAAGTGCTCACAGGTCGCAGATTTTGCATTCCTTATCTGTTTGCTTTATGGAAGAGGCCGAAGCTGGCGCGGCCGCGACCGCGCTCAGCGCGGAGCAGCCCAGGGCCGACTCGATGCCCTGCAGGCGAATGTTGGCAAGGCTGTCGTTTCTTGACAAGAAGTACCTCAACCACTTTCGAGCAATTCGCGCTGCATGGCAGGATACAAGAGCAACCGAAGCAAGACGACCCATCGACAGCACAAGGACTACGCTCGCGCCATGAGCGCCTTCAACTCCACCAACGCTCGGATGAAAAACGCGGTGAAGGAGCTACCCACTCCAATGCTGTCGCGACGAGCAGGCCATCATCTTGCTGCGCTTTCAGACGAAGGAATTGGTGCGTCGCAGCTGTGCTCGGAATCACACCTTCAACACCAACATGCTATCACTAATGTACACAAGCTGTGCTTGCGGGCGCTGCAACCGTCTCCATCTCCGGCTGGGCAGCAACGACGTCTTCAAGTGCTCACACTGCGTCGTTGCCGTGGAGATTGAGCTTGGTCGAAGGTTGGCACTGGAAACTGCTGCGCACACGTCACTTTTCCATTAGCACTGCACGCCCAACGATTCCTTATCTATTTGCTGCCAATACTTCGTTATGGAAGGGGCCTGTGCCGACGGGGGGAGGCCCTCTACACTTGGAGGAACAAGCCCCGCGCTACGACTGACTATGGAACGGTGACAAGGCTTAGTACAGATGGCTCTTGACAAGCTTGCGGTACTTCTGGTAGGCGACGCCCACGCCGCCTGCGATCAGCACGAGGATAATGAAGAACGGGAGGCGCCAGCTGGAGCGCGACACCGTGAGCTCGCCCTCCACCTCGGTCGCGATCTTCTCGTTCACCTTGGAACGGACGTCCGACATCTTCTGCGTGATTTTCTGCTCGATGTTTGTCGACATGCGGTCCGTCAGCGCCTGGATCTTGCGCTGGTTCTGGCGCTCCTTCTCCTTGAGCTTGCCGATGGTGTTCTCGGTCTGCTCGCGCAGCATCTCGAACCAGTGCTCGGTCTCCACCTGAAAGTTCGTCACGTACTTCTCCAGGATCGTCACCTTGCACGATTGGTCGCACACGGAGCTCTCCATGAGCGACACGAAGTCCTTCGAGTAGTTGTGCGACCACGTCTCGGCGTCCACCGTGCCGAGACCAGGGTCGTTCGCCTGGTCGAACGACTGCACGCGCAGAATGTCGTGGTTATCAGCCAGCGCGCCCGTCGAGGCCGAGACACCGAACGTGGCTTGACGCAGCCAGTCGTTCTGGAACGGCAGGTTGCCCCTGTAGCACTCGGTCCAGGCGCCCGTGTTGTTGGGGTCCACGTCCACTTCGAGCGCGTTGCCCTTGACCTTGATGCGGATGCGCGACGAACTGTAGACGGGGTCGAAGTTGGCGCTGTTCGAGTGGTAGCGGAAGGCGGCGTCGCAGCCGATCTTGTTCTCGTCGTTGAGGTCGTCCAGGCGCTTCTTGCCGTCGTTCACCTGGATGGTCACATCCTTGTGGCCGCCGCGGTGCTCCACGTTGTGGAACGTGTCCAGCACGATGCCGAATCCGTAGTACTTGTCCGTGAAGCCGTGGTTGTCGCCGTTCTTCCACGCCGGCTCGTGCGTGAACCAGAGGCCGACGCCGTCGCCGAACCACTTCTTTCCCTGGCCGTGGATGCGGTACGTGATGACAGTGGACAGCTCATCGCGGCCCACGGCGCCCTTGCTCCAGATATGACCGCGCTTGCTCTGGCGGTCTGGCGTGAGGCGGATGAAGTTCTTCTTGACCTCCGTGGTGCCGCCGAACAAAATGTCGTCCGAGATCTGGCGCCGTCCGTCCGAGTCCACCACTTCGTACGGCTGCTTGAAGGTCAGCGCCTGCAGCGGCGCGGCCGACACGGCGGCGAGCGCCGCAGCGGACAGCAGCGTCAGCACTCGACAGAGCATGCTTAGGCGGAAGAGGTCTTTAGACGCACAGGAAGCCAGAAATGCGAGTTGTTTTGACTGCCGCCCGACACGTGGAGTTGAACGAGTTTGACGGGGGATCAGAGGGACGTGGGTGGACCACATAGCGATCTTCGGAAACTGTGAGGAGCAGTCACCGATGACCAGAAGAGCACGGCTATCCGAGATGAACATGACATGGTGCGGAAGACGACAGTGAATGTGCAGTTTTACTTGGTTAGGAGACTTGGCGAGCTGCAGTGCAAGACCACAACGGCAGTTGCCCACCCCGCCGATCGTCTAGCGATTTAGCCTACAGCAAGTGCGACTTCATCAACGACTGGTACTTGCGATACACGTACACGGCGCCCGCCGCCAGACCGATGAAGAGCAGCGCGAACGGCGTCTTCCACCCGCCACTGGCGATGTCTGGGTTCTCTTCCAATTGCTTGGTGATCTTCTGGTTCACCTCGTCGCCCAGCGTCTTCTTGGTGCTCTCCAGCGACGAGTCGATGCCCTTGCGCACCTTGGCCTCAATCTCGCGCACGCGGCGCTCGTTCTCGCCCTCCTGCTTCTTGAGCTTAGCCACTGTGTTCTCCGTCTTCTCCTTCAGATCGGAGAAGCGGTGCTCGGCATCAATGCGGAAGTTCGACAGCTCCTTCTGCAGCACCGCGATCAGGCAGTCGGTGCCGCAGTTCGGCGAGTCCATCCACTTCTTGTAGTCCTTGGACACCGAGTTCATCACCATCTCCGAGTCCACGGCGCCCGTAGTCGCGTCCGTAAAGTCCGTGTAGGCATCGAAGCGAATAATGTCGTGGTTGTCGGCCAGCGCGCCCGTGGACGCCGTGATGCCGATCGTCGACGTGCTCAGCCAGTCCTCGCTGAAGGGCAGCGTCATCTCGTGGCAGGCCACCCAGAGGCCCGAGGCGTGCTCGTCCACCTCCACCACGAGGCGGGTCTTGTCGATCTTGACCTTGACGCGCGAGATGCTGTGCACGGGGTCGAAGTTGGCGCTCAGCTCGTGGTAGCGCACGGCGGCGTTGCAACCCGCGCGCTTCTCGTCATACAGCTGGTCGTAGCTCTTGGTGCCGTCGTTCACGAAGATGCTGACGTCGCGGTGGCCGCCCTTGTGCTCAGGGTTGTTAAACGTGTCGATCACCACACCCACGCCCTTGTATTTGTCAGTGAAGCCGTGGTTGACGCCGGGCGTGAACACCTTCTGGCCCGTGAACCACAGGCCGATGCCGTCGCCGAACCAGCGCTTGCCCTGGCCCGACACGCGGAACGTCAGGATGGCCGACAGCTCGTTGCGGCCCACAGGATTCTTCTGCCACAAGTGACCGCGCTTGCTCTGGCGGTCGGTGGTCAGGCGGATGAAGTGCTTCTTGACGTCCGTGTTGCCGCCGTGCGACCACGTGGTGTTGATCATGCGGCGGCCCTCGTCGTCCACGAGATCGAAGGGCGGCTTGAACGACACGTCGTTCATCTTGTCGGCGGTGGCCACACGGCACAGCAGCGCCACGCACGCGCACAGCAGCAGTAACACCAGCCCGCAGACCTTCATGGGCGTCGGAAGCAAGCGCTCAGTCGTTCGCGATTGACGCCACGTATCAAAAATCGGCTCGAAGTCTGGTCCCCCGCCAAAGTCGATGTGGTGTGGACCACGTCGGATTTGTGTTGTGTACACAAATAGCGTGACTCGCGGTTTATTGCACGCTATGTGCACGGCCAACATCAAAATGCCGGATGGCTCGCTACGCACGCGCAGGCTGTTGAGCGCTGGAAGTGGCTGCTCCAGGCATCTTCAAGGCTGTCGTGATGCAAGGAAGCGTTCTCTGCAACAGCAGCAACGGAGGCGGAGACGAATACGGTTGTTGCGGACCGGTTGCACCGAGCGCCGGGCGTTGCTGATCAAGGCAGCGCCGGAAATCTTGAGATTGTGAGCCGGAGCGCGCAGTCAACACGCCGTCGCCACCGAGAAAAAGAGCGCGCTTGCTCCGGGGAGTCTTCGGGCGGAGAATAGCCCGGTTTGAGCTGCCGGAGCAGTTCTCTGGTTGACGCGCGCCGACCAACCAGGGCGGCCAAGCGTTTGTCAGTGCAAGCAGTACGTTGCCTCTGTGTCGGTGCAACTTGCTTTGCCGCTAGCCGGTAGCCAGCGTGGCACCACCACCGCCGCCATCCCCGCCTCTGCTTTGGTCCGCTGTCCAGGCGCAGCAGAGGCGATCTGATTCTCGCTCGGTTGGCAGCCGTGACGCTGCTGTCCGAACGCAACGTTTTCCTCCCATTCGCACCAACCTTCTTCCAAGAAGAACTGCACTGCGATCTCCATAGCTCCGCCAAGGCGGCGGGCAAAGCTTGATGCTCATCAGGTTAGCACTGCTAGAAGCAGGTCCACCATCAAGGTCCGTCATAGAGAGAGTTCTTCAATTGGTGGATAATCCGATATGTATCGATTATCATCCAATTAGAATCCAAAAGTCAGTAAAAACCTCGCTCGAATTCGAGGTTTTACTCGGCTTCTCCCAAAAGGCTGAACGAGTCCCCCGCACTCATTTGCGCCGAGACGAGCGCGGCGAGAAGAAGAGAGCATCGAGGCTGTGCGAGCAGCAGCCGAGAGCCGAGAGCAGCCAGCGCACGCACACACGCGCACGTCGCCTTTAGCGCGATATTCAAGTGCAGAAACTCATCTTCCCAGCGCAGTTGGAGCGACGCGCCTATAGCACGAGACACGAGCGCGCGAGCAGCTTGAGCCCATGGAGTACGAGGTAACGTGGGGCGACGGCCCGTTGGGGCTGACGCTACGCCCCGACCTAGGGGAGGACATGCCGCCCGTGGTAGGCCGCATCACGCGCCAGGATTCGGCCGCGGCGCTGGCTAAGGTGGCGGTGGGCCACATGCTCGTGAGCATCAACGGCATGGACACAGCCCGCCAGGGCTACGACCATGTGGTGGAGACGCTGCAGAAGATCCCGCGCCCGGCCACGCTGCGCTTCCGCGTGCCGCGCGCGCTGACCGCC
>JAABLK010000586.1:0-22389 GCA_012295415.1 Phytophthora chlamydospora | reverse complement strand
GGTGCATACCGAATGCAGCGATGAGCTCTAGTAGACGCACGGCTTGCTCCACAGCCGCCCAATAGTTGATCCGGCCGCCATCGCTTATTTCACCGACTGGCGCGACGCCAACACTCCGCAGAATATCTAATGCCAATTGATGCGCACTCGACTGCACGAGTTGCTTCGCCCGCATTTTGTCGACAACTGGCAGTGTCGAGTATGCGCGTTAGTGAGTCTGAGTGTCTCTGTGAGTAGAGCAATCGGGTCAGAGACGCACCTTGCAGGTCTCCCGAGGCTGTGGCGACACGGCAGAGCAGCATGCACGACAGGTATTGCAATCCCCACGTATCGACACAGTCAGCACGTCGAGGTTCTTGTCCGTGGCGGATCATTGCTTTCACGACTACTGTGGGGCCCGCATAGCTGCAGAAGGCTTCCTTGGCGCTGTCTACGGAACATGGTGGTTCCAGAGTTAGCTTTCGGTAGGAGCGATTAGTTCCCTTCATCCACTCACCATTTTCACGAATGCACATTTCCAGGAACTTGACAATGTGCCAGTGTGTCATGAAGCTGGCCGCGCCACGGTATTCTTGCATGAGAGCGCTGTTGTCGAGCAGATCGACCACTTGCTGCATCATCCCAGCATCGACCACGTCGTCAGACAGACCGGCTGACGATAGAAAGTTGAAACCGAGTTGGTAGTGTAAGCTGATTGCATTTGTTTGAGCGAGCTGTGTTCAACGTACCCTCCATAGTCATGAGTTGGAACATCGTCTGGAAGACACAGTCGACGATGCGCAATGAATCGGGGAAGGAGCTCACCAGTGAGGAGAACCTGCTCAGGATTCTGAAGGTGTGTACCGCCGACACAGCATTCATGTCTGCGTTCGGTTGCCACGAATGAGTATCGACTTCGCTCAGCGATAATCATCGCCAGCTTCATCGGCAAAGGGCTCACCGTTCTCGTAGACGAGCGCAGATATTGCCGTGCAGCCTGCAACGGCTTCCTCCTCGGTGATGTCAGCGCTGTCAAGCCGCTCGCAAATAGTTGCGAAGAGTCCGGCGTTTGCGATGTCGGCCTGGTTGTCGGCTACGAACAGATATCGTCGTCAGTTTGGATGAAGCAACGGCAAGTGAGGTGCAACGTACCGTGGGGAATGGCCGCCGTGTCGAAGCAGAGCAGCGCCACCAATCTGCAGACTTCGGTGTACAACCGCCGCGCATGCGGGTGCACCTCGAGTCCTTTGGCCAGGAGACCTAGACTCCCGGCCTCCGTGATTTTGGATTGGATGTCGAGCTCCGAGGGTTCTGTCGCCAATACAAGCAGCAAGCGGGTCAGCACTGCAGCAAGCGGATCCCGCGTTTGAACACATTGTCGAGACGTGTGGTTCTTTACGCTTGTGCGAGATGAGGCGCTGCAGGAAGCGGCAGTAGTCGGCCACCACCGCACCTTGCTCTGCCTGCACGTGAGCAGTCACGATTTCCACGAGGGTGAGCAGCAGACGTCCCTCCTCCACCATCGCATGGCGAACAGCGTTGCGGTGCAGCACCAAGCGCCTGAACTCGGCGCAGGCTCGACGAACCGCGTACGGGTCAGAGCGAGTCGAGTCATCTTCGAGCAGGGCCAAAACCCGGCGATAGTCCTCATGGTAGAATTGCATCCGCGATCGGACGCGGTGCTCTCTGCACGAGCGTATGTGGGCCCGTCGCGGGCTGCTGCCACGTTGACCACGAATGGTCAGAGCTCGACGTTACCGCCGCTGTTTCGGCACCAAGCACGCAGGCGACGGCCTCTCTTACTCTGTGCAGGATGCAAACATCATTTTGAGCAGCTTTTTGCGTGAGGAAGGCTGCAACACAGCAATGCATCCACTGCATGGTGCAGCTTGGATGCTCATGCCAGCCAGAGGAGACCGTGACCTGATCTCTTTCCGCTGCATCGAGCCAGTAGCTGTGTAGCCATTTTATCCACGCCGCTTGGGGGTGCTTGGATCGTAAAAAAGCGTCGCAAACGTGGAAGATTTCTGGAGTCTCCGTTCAGTCTGGCGCCTCACCGACGATAATTTACCAACATTTTAGACTTTGTTTCAGTATGTATCGTCTTGTAGAGGGTCTCAGTCCAAAATTTACCAACATTTTCACGGCTTTTCAGTTAGATCAGTGGGTGCCACATCCAGAAATCCACCGCCAAAACGGCTCCCGAAAGGCCGCAACGGCATTTTCGCAGCACCCCACGCCAGTTCTCGAAGAACAGCCCGTCCTTTCCAAGGCGGCGCAGTGGTTTCGCGGCCGAAAGATTTGCCCAGATCTGCATTCGCTTCCGATCCGCTCCAGTCGCCAAGAAGCAGCAAAGTCGCCGAACTAATGGCCAAGCCGAGCAAGATGGATGCGCGCGTGAACGGCACGGGCTCGACGTACGAGCGCCGCGCCTGGACGCGCAAGGAGGACGACGCCATCATCCGCCTCGTGGAGGAGTACGGCACCAAGCGCTGGTCCGTCATCTCGGACCACCTGAATGGCGAGAACCACGGCACGGAGCGCACGGGCAAGCAGTGCCGCACGCGCTGGCTCAACCACCTGGACCCGACCATCAAGAAGGACCCGTGGACGGCCGAGGAAGAGCAGATCATCGAGGACGCGCAGACGCGGCTCGGCAACAAATGGGCTGAAATCTCCAAGTTGCTACCTGGCAGGTGCGATTATTTATTTTCAGTTTTTTTTTTGTTGTTGACATGTGGCTAACCTAAAAGTGCAACTGCAACTCTTGTCACTTGATCTGGTTGCAGAACGGACAACGCCATCAAGAACCACTGGTACTCGTCCATGAGGCGCACAATGCGCCGCATGGCCAAACAACAGAACAAGTCGCTGGGCCAGGTGGCTCGAGGCTCCGGAAGCAACAAGGCCGCCAAGTTCAACCCCCACTCGTCGCCCGGCTCAATGGTGGAGCTGGCGCGCGACGCCATGAATGCCGGCAATGCGCTGCGCCATCAGACGCAGGGCATGTCAGCCACGCAGGCGTCGGTCTACAAGGACTGCTACAACGCGCTCATCAAGCAGGCCGACGCCAAAAGTGGCCAGCAAAAGAACGGCAAGAAGCTCAGCTCGAAGCGGAAACGCAAAGACCTCCGCATCTGCACGGGCAGCGTCTCGGTCGTCGAGAGCAGCGGCATGTTCCTGCCGGACACGCCCAGGCGCGTGCTGCACACGCAGTTGCTGCTGCAGCTGCTGAATACTGGAGAGGATGACTTCAGCAGCGCCATCATCACTGTGGCCAGCGCCACAAACAAGAGTAAGAAGCGCAATGCGCAGGGCAAGAAGAACGCCGCTGGGAACGGACTGGCTGAGTTCGGAGGGGACCACACGTTCACCGACATGGACGGCTCATTCCATGCCTTTGAGCACCTGGACATCGATTTCAACGAGGTAAGCAGCTGCTGGCAAAAACTTGGGTTTTGTGTGACGTGTGCTCATTGTCAAAATGTTTTTGTTTTTTCGATGAGCAGCAAGTGGCCGAGTTCTTCAACATGCCGACACCTCAAGGGATGCAGCCGCCGCACAGTCTTCGCCGCTCTCCACGGTTCATGTCACCTGCGGGCTTCATGAAGGCCGACGGCACGAAGTTCTCCTTCGACGACATCGACTTCCCTACGGAGCTCGATTCGGGCACACTGGAATTTGTAAGTTTTTTTTTTTTTTCATGAAACAAATTGATTCATGACGATTGCAAATATTGACATTTGAAATGTCCTGTAGGAAATCTCGAGCGAAAATGGTGGCGTTCTTCGCCGGTCGCCTCGCCTGCGCACGGACGTGTCTGTGGCCTTCCCGCACGCGAACGCATCGACATTCGGCATCGGCCGGCAGCCATCGCCGCACAAGCGCCTTGCCCCACCGACGATCGACGTGGCGCTGCAGCAGGAAACCTTCGACTTCGACCACTCCATCACGCCAACACTCAAGAGCCCGCAGTTGCGGCAATGGCTGGACGGCTCCCCAAAAAGCTTCGTAGCGTCCGTCTAGGCAGTGTCGAGTCAACAAATTCAACTCTGTGGCAACTGAAGCGAGACGAGTCGAACGAGACCGGAGCACCTGTTGTGTTTCCTTTTTTTCTGAATGACTGCATTGACGCGGTATTCCCGGCTGGTCGCATACGGGGCAAGTGCTATCGTAGAAGTAAGATAAATTGGACGAAAGGCATCCGCGATGAGAAGCACGCCACAAGAGCACACCCCAAAGCGTCATCAGGAAGTGGCACAGAGACCAATAAAAATGAAAGTTGACAACCATCACACTGTGTTCGCATGCAATTCAACTTGATCATGCTGAACTTGAGGGTTCTTGATCTAAAATGTCACCCCCTTCTACATTGGACGGTTCATCGGGAACTTCTGCGTCCGAATCGGCAGAGTGCTCACGGGATGATAACATGAGTGGTTCCTGAGATCCGGTCACTGCAGGTGAAGATGCTGGGCGTTGTTGACGGTAAACACTCATCCGATTTGGCTTGGTTTCCCGTTTCCGTAAATCCCCATTGCCCACCATCGTGCGCTCGCTTTGAATTCGATCACTTTCAAGCTTGGATCCATCTCCTGCCTTTTTCTCGGGTAGCTTGATGATGATACTTTCTTCATCGCGACGGAACTCGAGATGTCCTAGGAACTCGAGCGACTGTGCTTCCATGCCAGTGGACTCGAGGTGATACTTCTTCATAATATCCTCCGAAAAGTCAAACTGGAATTCCTCGACTCGCTCAGGGTCGTATATCTGCACCCGCAAGTTTTCGTTGCCGTCCTCGAGTGGGCGAATGAACGCCGATACCACCACGTAGCTCCCGCATGGCAGCTTGGCGCCTCTTTTTTGGAGAAGCCGCATGGGTTCTACCGGCGACTTGGAGATGCTAAGGTCACTATTGCTTGGGCGCACTGGCGACGCCACAACGAAGTCGGACCACTGGAACTTGATACGCATGGGCGTGTAGTTGAATCGCGGGATTTGACGCAGCGCCAAGTTCTTGGAATGAAGCTCCTGCATCAAAGTCTTGCGCTTCCCGATGATCTGGCTGCCAACTCGCTCGTCTTGATCATCAAGATGAATGTGGCGGCCGTTCGGATTAATTGTTAGAATACTTTGGTCAAGGAGCGAGAAAATCTCGCCCTGTTCGTGCCGAGCGTCGTACGCCAGCAACGTCGTATCACTTGACGCAAATCTCGCCATCTCCGTCGGAAACGCGAGTAAATCAGCAAGTGTACGTCTAGATGTTCGTCTTTTGCTTGCTCTCCGTTTCATGGCGCTTTCCACCGCCTCCTTCGAACAGGCCGTGTCGATGGGGGCTTGCCACAACAAAACCGACCGACGCATTTGACCGAGTCGATCAGGTTTCTCGTCTTTGGTGCCGCACGCAAAGTGCACGGATCGGGCGCGGCCCGGATATCTTGATGCAGTTGCCCGTTCCACCGAAGCGCAGAGGTTGGTCACCGCATTCAGAACTTCAGGCTCAACTGGCGCAGAGGCCGTTGATAGTTCAGCAACTCGGTCATCATCGACCAGCTTCAGAACTTCAGGTTCAACTGGCGCAGAGGCCGTTGACAGTTCAGCAACTCGGTCATTATCGACAAGTTCCACAAGTGAATTTTGTATGGGCTGGTTGGACGTACCGGCGAGTTCTTCCACTGAATCCGGAACCTCAATGCCCTCTGCGACAACAACCTCCACGGCAATTTCCAAGACGCGTTGAACATCCGCCTCCTCTTCCAACGACAACCCAATGGGGACCCCAGCGTAAGAATCAATGTCACTCTGTTTGTCTGTGCCTTCAGCATTTGCTCCTAGCGACTCACTAACTTCCGTTGTCAGCACTACAGCCTCCTCCTCTGTGGCAGCAGCAACCATCTCGATCAATTCATCGCCTGCATTCGCTGAAAGAGAGGACTCCACCGTCGAATCAGGGTCTTCTTCTGCGGGCGCATCGGAAGACGTCCCGGTAATGCTGTCATAGATATCCCCGCCTTCGACCGACAACTGCGAGCTGGAGACGCTTTCAGACACGGACGCCGACGCAACTTGGTTGGCAATTTCAACAGCGTCGACAATGTCCCTCATCGTAGATCCGACGTCGTATTCTATCCCCTCATATGCCGCGACGGTGTCAGCTGTTGGGAGGGGCGCGCTCCCATCTGAAGCTTTCTCGATCGTCTCCGAGGTGAAGTTTTTGGGTGAGTTAGAATCGTCGTTGGACGGCCCAACCGAGGCGCCACTGCAATCTGAAAGAGTGGGGGACTCATCGACCAATACCGGTTGATGTACTCCAGTACTTTCAGACTCGGGAGTTGTGATCGGGTTTGGCGTTTCGCTGGCAGTAACTATGAGATCATTTTCACAGCTTCGTTCAGCTTCACTTTTAGCGATCACCTCCCCGAATGGCTCGTCACCTTTGACAGTACGCAAAGCATCAGCGGGGACATTAACCTCGCCAGGATATTCGTCTGGAATGCAGGTTGGCAGCTCATCCCCTTGGTTTACATCAGAGCTCATGTCTTGGCCAGTACCAACTGCGTCGCCGGCAGCAACATCGTCAACAATTTTCTTAAGCACCAGCTTAACACTTTTGTCGTCGTCTTCGGGCAGAGGATTCGCTTCATCGTTCACATCCATTGCCAAAGTTCCCGCCTCTAGAACTTCCGCGATTTGTGCAATGTCAGCATCAGAGGGCTCCTCAGGCTGGATACTTGCTCCTGGTGCGTTGACACCGACTGCCATAGTTTCATCCAGTGGGTATTGACCCACTAGCAGCTTCTCAGCTTCATCTGCAGCGACCTCCGCTTCGTTTCCCAAAGTCTCGTTGTCTGCATCCACTAAATTATTCTCGAGCACTTGCTCAGCCTTTCCATTTGAAGTCACAGAAATCCCTTCAGCATCAGTTCCGGCTATTCGGGAGCTCTCCTCCTCTGCCCGCGCTGTGCCGTTCTCGTCGACGACAGATTCGCTTTCTCGCACATCGTCATTTGCTCCACCACTGTGCTCGCTCTGTTCCAGGGCTGGTTCATCTTCACAAGAATGGCACGACTGAGCGAGTCTGCTGAGCACTTCTGCTATTGTCTGGGACGCAAAAAGGCAGGCCACGCCCGACACGATCTCTTGAGGGGACAAGTCACTGAGCATACTCACAGCTGGTGCTTCTGGGACGTCAGCATCGTTGGGCAACTCACTCGTCGTATCTATCGCGACGAAAGCAGCGAGTGCCTCCCGCTCCACTTGTTCCACATACCTCCGGGCAGCCCGTGAAACCTCCACAATTACTGCCGCATTTTCTTCATCGTGCGAGCGACTTCGGTCAGCATCACTGTCGGAGCTGATCTGAACAATTTCACTCACGAAACCTTCCGGTTCATCAATCCAGTTGCCCACAGCATCGCTGGTTGATTCATATTCCACGGGAAGTTCGGGCTCTGCGTCGACCACGTTTGTCTCATCTTGCTCTTCGGACGACAGGTTGCAGCTCTCGTTAATACTTCGAGTTGTATCGGATTGTGCCTCGTCGTTTCCGTGCTCGCCGTCCACAGATCCTTCATTTTGCAACGAGAGGAGGACAATAGACAAAGCTTTTGTTTCTGCGGCGTCGACAAAGTCTCTCGCCATCACGAACGTGTCAACTGCTTGCACAACCTCGTCCATTGCATCCTGAATACGATCCTCGGGAGTGTCTTGTGCCAAGCGGTTAGCGTCTTCAACGGCGACTTGAACGGGTTGGTCTGGTGTGGTTTCGGCATTTACCTCCTCGACCGATTCCACTTCATTTTGCTGCTCATCATTGACTTGTACAGTTGAGCCTGGCCAACCGTCCAGTTGCTCATCAAAAATCGGAGTTAAGTTACCCACTTTCTCTTCTGCTTCAGCGGTGGATCCGAGCTCATCGGTTGCGACAGGGACATCGTTAGACTCCATCTCGAGCTCCCGCTCAACCAGTTGTGCTATTTCCTCCGCAGAGAAATCCGATGTTTCGTGGGAGACAATTTCAGTTGGTGCTGTTGTCACGTCTTCGACGACGATTGCAGCGCGCTCTGCCTGGTTTCCAGCCTGCGCGGTAGAGCTAAATATCTCCATCACCTCTTTCACAAAGTTCTCTGCGAAAGCTCTCGCCATCACTGACACCAATTTCTCAAATTCTGGAGCTGGATCGTCGTCATTCGGGACTGTAGAATCGCTCTCGATTGCCGGTTCTTCAACACCTGCAGTTTGCTGCTCTTCACCTGCAATGACAGCGTCATCGACGTCCTTAGTTGTGCCGCCCGGCTCGTCAACTTCGACGAAACAATCAACGTCTTGTACAGATTCATCGCATTCGGCTGAAATCACGTTGGCATCATCGACAACGCTAGAGGGTGACAACTCCATCACAGATACCGGGTCGAAAGTCTCCATTGGTGCAACGACATCGTTGTCCATGGCGGGGACAGATCGCTCATGTGAAGTTTCGGAGGAGTCTGCACTATTTTCTTGGTGTAAGCTCACCAACGACAGCGCAACGCATTCCACTAGTGCCACTAAAGCTTCAGCTACAATCGTCTCCGCCATCTTTGCCGAAGAAGACGCAGGAATTACCGCCTCATTTTCTGACGACGGGTTTTCCAGCGTCTGCGTCAGATCAGTGGCATCCTCTGAGGATGCTGCACATTCGTCTTGCTCTTGAGTTGATACCGCATCCTCCGACAATACGACTTCATCGGCTGGCTTCAAGGCGTCCTCGACGGGCGTGTCCGCAGAGAGAGCGCATTCTGGTGTGCTAGAAGTTTCAGCGATAAAGTCCTCAGTTTCGATGCCGAGACCGGAAATCTCGGTCGCTTCCACTTGCGCACAGTCATCCGGTTGGGGTTCACTTGTGACTTCGGGCAAGGCCTCAGCAGGATATTCCTCCGCTTCCGTGGCGTCATCCGCGACGGCTTCGATAGGGTTTTTTTCTGCAGTCACCTCATTTTTATACCCAACCAACAGTTCACTAACCTCTCCATCTCTGGCATCCGAGTTATCCAACACTAGCGTTGCATCCAGCGCGCTAGTTTCCAATGATATGATGTCGGGGTCAGTTGGAATGAACTCAACGAAGGGTAGTTCGACAATGACGTCTTGAGAAGCTTCTTCCGTTTTAATGACGGTGCCTGACGAACGCTCTCCGTCTTCTGGTTCAGATTGTTCAGCTTCGACTGGCTTTGGTTGTATTGTCAAGTCCTGTGGCTCAGTTTCCTCCGTTCTGCATGGTGGTTCCTCACTCGATTGAGCGCTATCGTTGCTGCTGTCCAGCTCGATTGACGCAACATCTGCCCGTTCAGGCGTTTCCGGTGTGCATGAATGTGCTCCAACGTCGGTACTTTCAGCATCCGAAGCACTCATTAGCTCTCCATCATCTGCTACTTCTTCTTCATCGTGCTGTAGATCTGTCGAATCGATTGTTTGGTCGCTTTTGAGATCCTTTGAGGCCTCGTTCGCTTCGCACGGGGCTGCTTCAGCGGTAGTCTCCACGTCAGACTGCACGTTTACTACATCAGAAACTTGCAGATCTGGCTGCCATAATTCCTCTTCCACGTCGACAGCTTCTCCATTGGTGGAAGTTGATTCCCCTTGCAACTTCAGCACCTCAAGCGAACCATCGTTGGCATCTGCAGTGAAGCCTTCCTGCTCGTCTGTGTGGATACAGGGACTACCAGCAACGACTCCGTCACTGTCACCTTGTAAATCTAAGGCAGCCGCATCAACAACGGCATCTTCACAGACAACTAATTCGCCAATTTCCGCTGCGTTGGATAAAACAGCACCATTCTTAGGGTCAGTTGAGACAGTTTCTTCAGGCTGGAGCGCTGTTGAAGGTACTGGTTCCACTGCAACTGGAGTGTCTTCAATACTGTCCTGAACCATTGCAGTCATCTCAGAATCTGAAGCTGTATCTTCACCGGGCTGATCCTCGTTTTGTGTAGTATCCACTTCACTTGAAGGTGTTTGTGAGTTTCCTTCATCCTCCAGTGCCGCACCAGTAGTGACAGCTTCATCAAGTGAACCACTTGGCTCAGTCTCCGATTCAACACTTGGTTCCGTGACGCTGTTATCATCATAGGCGGTGGCTGCCACATTCTCCTCCTTTACGACTAAAGTGCCGTGCTCACTCAGTACGATTTCCTCTGGTTGCCTGATCTCCTCCACGTCAGCTGCCCCTCCCGCGTCGACTTCGTCTGCAGACACAACATGATCACGTTCAATGCTGTCAAAATGCCGCTCTTCATCGGCATTCTGGGACGAATGCTCTTCTGTTACAAGAGGTGATTCGCACGGCACCTTGTCGTCTGAGTCACTTGGACTTCCAGTCTCTGCGTCCTCCACCTCGGGGCTTTCTTGACCGCCATGCTCTGTATTCAGCTCCATCGCTACTCCATTTTTCAGAGAAGTATACCCTGTCGATTCTGCGGCAGTAGAGCTGCCTGCAGCCTCCAACGGTGTTTCTGCCTGAGGTATTTCATCGGTGGTTGCCTCACTCACTAGATCAACCGGTGTAATCTCCACGCTTGGACTGTTTTCAGTGCCGCTTTCCGCACTTGAAGGGGTCGACTTACTCGCCGCCTTCGCCTGAGCTTCGGCCAACTCTTTGCGTAGCTGTGCCATCTCTTCCATCAAGCTCTGTTCTCTCGAACCTGGTCCCGTATTCACTCGTTGATTCATCGTACTATCTGCATCTGCTGCCTGAGCAATACTCGCCTCGAGGTCTGCACGTTTCGGAGTGTGAGCTCTTGACTTCGGTGATCGGACAACTGCTGGTTCGTTGGACTTGGTGACATTCTGGTGGCTTCGTGGCGGAGTCGCTGGTGAAGATAGGCGAGTAACAGGACTGGATGGTGCCATCATGAGCTGGGACTCGTACGCAAAGTCTTCAGTCCGTTGGAGTTCTACGCCGAACGGATGCAAACTCAAGTTCTCCAGCGCCGTAACCTCTCGTTCTTGCATGAGACGAGAGATCGTCGACTCGGACAACTTGATAAGACTCTCCTGTCGGAGCTGATACTCGCGAGAGTGGGCCAGCAGGTTCTCAAGCTGCAGGATGCGCGACTGCGACTCAATCTGCTCTGCTTCAATCGTCCCAGTGTGTTCCTTACCGCCCAGGATGGCCGCCTTTCTCAAGCTGAGCTCAAGAGGAGACAGCGCCCGATCCTTCTGTAAGAGCCGCATCGACACCTCCAAGTCGTTCACCTTGTCGCGCAGCTTCTGCTTCTCGTCCTGGTGCCGCTCCATCTTCAACTCGTACTCCGTCTTGAGGTTCCTCGTCATCTGTTCGTGTGCGTCTTCCAGGGCGGCAGCCTCGCCCTCCTTCCACTCTCGGAAGCGATGGCGGGTCTCCTCGATCATAGACACAAACCGAGCCTTCTCGTCCTGGGCTTGACGTGCCATGTCCTCCATTTTGCGAGCCTGGAAGTTCACTTGAGCCTTCATCTCTGCTGCGTGTGTACGCAACTGCACGTTTTCCTCCTGTGCAGCACGAAGCTCTTGATCCACCGCCTCCAACTCGGCAGCAAAGTGACGCTTAGCTGCTTCAACCTCACGGAACAAGTCGACCTGCCGCATCTTCTCCTCGACGACCTGGGCTCGCGTAGCTTTGAGCTCCTTCTGCCAGCTGAGCTTCTCCTTGAGCAGCGCTCGCAGCTTTTCCTCGCGGTTCTCCGCTCTTCTCTCCGCCATCTTGATCTGCTTCCGCGCGAGCTCCAGCTCCAGCTCCGTCTTCTCCACCGTCCGCTCCATGTCTCGTGAACGGATGCGCAGCTCGGCGTTCTTGCCCAGCGTTGCGCACAATTCCTCGTCCTGATCCTTGGCCAGCGGCGACCTCGGGGAGACTGGCGGCCGAGCGACGCGGTGCTGAGTCTGCGGTGGTTGGGACGGAGGCGAAGGCATCGTCCGTAACTTTCTGGGGGAATAGGAAGGCGCCACGGGCGTTTGCGAGACGATGAAGCCCGACGGCGGCTCATCGAACTCGCCGACTGGGATCTGCACATCATCTTCGTACATGGGGTAGTCTGTCTTGGCTGGATACGTCGATGGACGTGCTGCTTCCAGCGCTGCTCGGCTTCGCCGCTCGCTCTCCAGTTCAGCGTTCAACAAGTTGATCGTGCCGTACATTTGCTCCATGTAGGCGAGCTGTGCCTGCTCCGTGCCGGACGCAAAGAGTCCGTCCGAGATCGGGCGCTGGCGGACCGGCTCGGGTCGTCTTGAGGCCGCCATCGACGCCATCTCAGCTCGACGTGGCGGTGGCGCGAACGTCTCACTGCTGGATTGGTGGAACTCGTCCTCCAGGCTGTCGCTCGGAGACCGAGGTGTGATCCAGCTACTCCGCTTGGACGCGTTGGGGCTCGCTGACGGCAGTACCGGGAGAATACTACCTCCAGAGCCAGGCTCCGCTCGCCGAGCTGTTGCCACTGCCTCCGCTGTACTGCCAGGCGGCGGGCGAGGACTTGGGGCGGCCATCCTCGCGACGCGGCTCGGAGGAATGTAGTCGGCATTGCGGCCTGCGTTGGTCCACGATGAAGACCGGTCCATCCTCTCCGTGAAGTTAGAGGAAAGCTCTCCTCCCTCAGTTTCCTGGGCCAGCTCTTGAATGCCCCAACTCGCAGCAGCTCCAGGGCGTTTCGCACCGGTCGCACCCCAAGTTTATTTAGCCATCGTCTAGTGACGGCCTTCGCCCTTCATCGCATATAACTGCAGCACTCTATCGCCCCAACAAATACACACGCAGGAAATGGCGAAATGGCAATCACTCACATCTGAAAACTTTAACTCTGCACGGGAAGTTCCACCAGGCAAAGTTGAAGTTGCTCGTACTTAATCTGAGCATGGCTGCGTTTCGTTAAGTACGCAACTTGTCGCTAAGTTCGGTATCATGATGCTGACGCGGCAGTTCCTGGCGGCGCTGGCGGCTGCAGGCGCGGCCTCTGCAGCTTCCGCCGCCCCGTTCGCGTCCTCCTTGGACTCTTCATACGTTGTGCAACTGCATGCAACGCGCGATGGCTTTACGCCGCCCGAAGATGCGGCGATGCGCTCCCAGCTCATGACAACCGAGTCGGGACAGCAGTTCGAGTGCTTCCTGCCCGCTTTAGGATCGGATCCTGAGCCTCCAGTAGACATCGATGATCATCTAAACACCCAAGAGAAGCAAACAACCGAGTTCCTGGCGTTCGGCCGAGCTGCGGTGCAGAAGGTGCGGCCGAAGTGTGTGCAGTACGTGGACAAACAGACCCAATGGATCTACGAGGTCTGCACGGGACTGTTGGTCCGCCGCGTGAGTCTCACGACATCCCAGGAAATAGACCAAGTGGTGGAGGTGCAGGTGGATGCTGAGGCTGCAGTGGAGACCAAGAACGAGGTCGCGGGGCATGAAGTGGAGGACTTGGGGGCCTTTTCGGCGGACTACAGCCGTGCTGCTCTCGTGTACGATGAGTTTGCCATGCCTGAGACGCAGGATCGAGTCAAGAACCACCATAAACCACTGTTTACCCAGACTTTTGGCAATGGGGAGAAGGAGATTCAGGTGCAGTTTATCTGCAGTGCCACGTCCAGGGACGATGCCGTGTCGGCCGTGCAGTGGCGAGCAGACTCGCCTAAGGGTGGAGAGAGGGAGATCGCTGCCCTGCTGGTCGGATCGCGCGTGTTCTGCGACCCGCAGCACTCGGACGCGGACGACAACGACCTGTTCACGGTGCGCTCGCTGCTGCAGCCCCTTGAGGACGCGCACACGTGCGTGACGAGAAACGAGGGCTGGTGGACCTACGAGTTCTGCTTCGGCCGCTCACTGCGCCAGTACCACCGAGACGGTGACGGCCGCATCACGGCCGAGTTCTCGCTCGGTAAGTTCGACGCCGAGGGTAACCGCGAGCTGGAGCGCGCGGGCTCGGCGCTCGTGTCGGAGCACATCGACGCGACCCACGACGTGTCGAGGCCGGCGTACCTGGAGCTGTACGACCACGGCACATATTGCAAGGAGTTCGAGAACCACGCGCCGCGCAAGGCCAAGGTGTTCTACTACTGCAGCCAGGGCGGCACGAGCCACCACATCCTGACGGTCAAGGAGACGCAGACCTGCACCTACACGGTCAAGGTGTCCACGCCGAATGTCTGCAACCACCCGCACTTCCTCAACGACGAGCAGAAGAGCGACCAGCAGGCCGAGATCCTGCACTGCATCCCGGTGGCCGAGGCCGAGGCAGCCGTCGAGGACGAGTAGGTGCGTTGCAGTCAATAAAATTGAAATCTTGGTCGCAAAATCGTGAAGCACTGCCATCCCGGTGTTGGAAAATGGCTAACCTGGATCATTGTGGCGGTGCAGTCTGCGCGACAAGATAATAATGGACCGAGAGCTGCATTTGCCATTGCCACCAGCATCGGATGGCGATGGCAAATTGCCATTGGCAATGCTCGAAGTGCCAGTGTTGTATTGTTGCAGCTCTTGAACTTGCCAGGCGACTTTGGCGTTCGGCGGGATTGCTGACTTGTCGTTTCGCGCGGCATATCCGATATCGGCTGGAGATGCCGCTTTCAGTCTGATAACACGCGCGTTCTCCACCCCACACTTGGGATCCAAATCTTTTCATGAGGGGGTGCCGTGTCTTGGCAAGCTCGTCGAGCTCGTCGAGCTCGACGAGCCTTGAGCCGAGCAGCAGCCCCATCTCCCATCCCGCCGCTGCATCCGGTTAAACCAGCATACTGAAGCCAAGTCAACCGCGGCTCACTTTCTGGAAGGTCAAATTGTGTGGTGCACAAAGCGCGTGCAGAGCCGCGGGCGGATCCTCCCGTTGCGGGCTCCACTCGTTTGTTTGCCAGTCTGAAACTTGCCACCTCGTGTGTCCGGTGTTGCCTCGCCCCAGAAACGCACTCTCCGTGAATTCCTTCCCAAAAGACCGCAAAGAGAAAGGAAAGACACCGTCGCCCCCTCCTCTCTCTTTAAACTCCCCGGGACCGGAACCGTACCCCCACAGCTCCGTTTCGCACGTTGTTCATGCTGTTGGTCGACCCGCTTTTTACCAGCAGCGACGACATTGTTGACCCCACCACGATCTTCACGGGCTTCTTCTACATTGGCGCGTGCGACGACCCTGCGTAACAGGCCCAACTAACGCCAAGCCCTGCCAAGAACCAAGCCCCCTTCACTTTTTGCCAACATTTGCCATTTCAAAACTACCTAAAAAATCATGACGCACACGTTCCCGGAGCCGATCAAGCTCCACGACGACGAGACCAGCTCGACCCAGTCCGAAGCGTCGGACACGATGCCCAACACGTTCGAAGGTCCCGAGAAGAACCTCGAGATCGACTTCAAGCTCGGTATGGGCCACGCTCGCGGCTTCCGCGAGGTGCCCCGCTCCGACTTGGACGAGATGCTCGAGGCTGGCCAGTGCCAGATCTTGTCTCGTACCAGCAACGAGCACATCGACGCCTACGTGCTGTCCGAGAGCTCCATGTTCGTGTACGCACACAAGATCGTGCTCAAGACGTGCGGCACCACCACGCTGCTCAAGTGTCTACCTTTCATCAAGACGTTTTCGGAACGTCTGGGCCTTGAGATCGAGTGGGTCAACTACTCCCGCAAGAACTACACCTTCCCGGAAGAGCAGAAGTACCCGCACACGAGCTTCCAGACCGAGGTGGCGTTCCTCAGCTCCTACTTCCCGGACGGTTCTGCTCACGTGCTGGGCCCGCTCAACCACGACCACTGGTACATCTACGCCTGGGACGCTGACATCCATGAACAGCCTGGTGCTATGATGCACAACTTCGCCAAGGAGGAGCCTGGCGCCAATGAGAGCACGCTGCACGTGCTCATGCAGGACATGCACCCGAGCGTGGCCAAGCAGTTCTTCAAGAACGACGACAGCACCATGACGTCGCGCCGCATGACTATTGAAAGTGGCATCCGTGACTTGGTGCCTGGTGCCGTGATCGACGACTTCGCCTTCGACCCGTGCGGTTACTCGATGAACGGTATCCTGTTCGACGCGTACTACACGATCCACATCACGCCCGAGAGCCACTGCAGCTACGTGAGCTTCGAGACCAACGCGCGTCTCCGCTCGTACGCGTCGCTGCTCAAGAACGTGCTGCGCTGCTTCCGTCCGGCCAAGTACTCGGTGAGCGTGTACACGGACCGCAACGCGCTCGAGTCGGCCAAGGGCAACAACATGTTCGCGGAGGACCTCGTCAAGATCGACGACGATCTGCTGTACAAACGCAAGGGTGGCCACACGCAGGCCACGTTTGAGGGCGACTACATGTGCCGCATGGCCAACTTCTCCCAGACGGACAAGCCCGTGCTCAGTCGCGCCGCGCAGAAGATCCGCTCTCCTTCTTTCGCGTAAGCGGAGGAAGCGACAGTGGACTGGCGAGCCTTGTTGCTCGTCAAAAGGTATTGTGGTCACCACACTCCTTTCGTTTCTCTTTTTCTTCCACTATCACCGTCCCCACCATTGCAGAAAACACGAGAAAATCTACAGTAGTGTAGTAATAGCAAATATGACGAGGGGTTTATGTTTCAGTGGCAAGTTTGGTGCTGGCAAATTTGCATTTGCCACTTTTTGCGCTTGCCACCGTGTGACGAGGCAAGTCACTTTTTAATCTTGGCCACTTCAACTTCAGAATTAAATCTTTTTGTTGGGTCACAATGCCTCGCCTACCTCCTCGCTGTCATACTCCGCTTCGTCTTCCTTGCTCTCATCGTCGTCCGTCTCGCTGTCCTCGTTTGCCTCGGGTACCGCTTCATCAGGTCTCAACAGACTCTGCTCGTCACGCATCTCGAGTTGCAGCTGGAACGATTCCTGCTTGATCGTCACGCGGCGCAGATGCTGTATCGCTGTCATGTAGTCTTCAATCGCGCCTTCGTCCGCTCTTTCGAGGAAGGTCTCACGCAGCTCATTTTCCAATGCCATGACGTCAGCGACGTTGGGCGTTCCGGTCACGTCTCCATCAAGAGAGAATCGCACCGCCGCTGCGTAGCTCGGAGGAGTTGATGGTGGCTCTAGTGTCTCGACAACTGCGGCCTCGGATACAACAGCCTCGTCGCCAGCCGACTCCCGGCTTGAAGTGCTGACTGTGAATAGTGCGCTGAGCCGCTGCACGTTCTGAATAGCACGCACAGTCTTCTTGAACTGTTGCTCCTTGCGGCGCAGTCCCGCGATTTGGTCGGCGTCCAAGTGTTGATAGCGAGCGATTTCGCGCATGATCTGCCGATGGCAGAGCCACGCCGTCTTCGCGTCAACGCGCCGCTCCAATAGCTGATCCAGGAAAGCTGCGCGGAATGTCAGCGACTTGGCGGTGGGGGCATGTGTGATGCTGGTTTGAAGCACTTGAGTCACAGCCTCGCGGTCGTGCGTCCACGTTTCGCGAAGTAACTCGAATTGGTACGCCTCCTCCTGCTCGTCTTGCTGCACTACCTTTGGCCCCTGGGAGGCGCCACCACTAGTTGGAACACCTGATCCACTGGTACTAGCGGCGGCAGCAGCGGCAGCGTTCTTCGCTCTCACAATCCCCGAAGTCGCAGCACTTAAAGCTGCCGGGCTCAAAACTCTTTCCAGCAAAATGACGTCCAAGAAGCGGGCGAAGGAGATTCGATTCGGCTTCGTGCAGTCATGTGCCACCTCGAACACCTTTTGCAGGAATCGATCGTCGACGGTAGGAGACAGGTGTGTCACCACGGAAGCGAACTCGTCGAACTCGAGGCTTCCATCGCCATTGATGTCGCCTGCCAAGTACACGGCGCCAAGAACCTTCTCCAGTAGAGCCCGCTGAGAGCCAAACTCTTCTGCACAAATAGGCAGCAGATCGTTCTCGCGCACAAAATCTTCATCTCTTGGCCGCGCCCGAGCACGAATTCGCTCTGCCAGTGCGTCCATGCCACGGACATAAACTCCAAACCTTTCTCGAAGCGCTTCCTGCACTGTGGAAATGGCGAACGTGATGCGGATCTTGAACTGCCGCTTTGGGAGCTCGACGCGGTGTTTTGAACCACCCAAGAACGTGCCAAGTGACCAGCGACTCAGCAAACCCTGCAGAGGAGATTCAAGAGTGTGAGGATTAAATGTAAATCAACTCAGTGCGTAAAGTTTCTTTACGCCGTACCAGAACAAACTTGTGTTCGTGGAAACCTAAGGGGTTGTAAAGAAAATAGCGACACAAGCAGCAACAAAACCGAGTCAAGACAGTCAAGGAAAACTCGCATGACCTCACAGGCGGAATGTGCAGGTGAAAGTGCATGGGAAATATGAAAGGATATCTGAATGCCCATGAACCTCAGGCAACTACGGAAGATATTTGTCAGTCAAGAAAAAAAAAAAAAAAGACAAAATTGCATGCCCAATGAACAACGTACAGTTGACACTGGAAAACCTTTTTCTCATGTTTCCGCAACGATTGAATGAGTTTGAGCAAGTGGCGCTGCGCCAGTGTTTTCAGTCCGTACTTGCGTATATGCCAGTCGTAAATGAACTCGCTGAACTCCATGCGTCGATTGCCATACTGGAGCGTCGACACCATCCCTTCGTAGTTGTCGCGGTACAGCTGGAAAATACAGCAGCAAGGTCAGCGCTACAAAACCTTCCCGATTCTCTTAAGAAACCAATGTACCTGATTAATAATTCGCAAGAGGATGTCGACACTGAAGAGCTTGACACCACGCAGTGCTGCCGCGTTCTTGATATGAGAAGGGATGTCTCCCTTGCCTGAGCGAAGCGCAGCGGCAGTGGCTTCGCTTTCAGTTAGGACTCCTGCCGTCTGCCCTCCTTGGAGCTGTAGTTGCATTTGATCCTGAGCCTCTTGCGCCTGCGTCGCTTTCGCCGACGCTCGTCGGAGATTCTTGACAATTCTCATCACCTCCTCGTCCCCTTCCATCGTCACTGCGTCGTCATCTTCGTCATCAACACTATTCTTCGCTTCAATTGCAGCCATTCTCACGCGACTCATCTTCGCTTCAATTGACGCTGCGATCAGTTGAGAGACAACGTCGAAATCGTTTGAGCGTGCAAGTGACTGCACTGCGAGGATGATGGGTAGCTCTCGATCAACGGCCAGAGAGAGCCTCCGTTTGCCACCGCCACCTTTTACAACTGGAGGAGCTTCCACCAGCGCACCAGCGCTTTCAAGCTTGTCAGCAAGGTCCATGACTACCAGAACGTCGTCACTGGCGCTTTCACTGCTCGGTGCCGAGTCTTCGTTGTCTACTAACGGTGCCAAGCTACGCACGAACTTGCTGAACTTGACAAGCAGTAAGCTCATCGCTTCCACATCCTCACGGACGTTATCTGTGGTGATGACTCCTGATGAGTTTTCACGTGATATAGGGAGCAGGTCCAGAGGCTTCTCCTTCGAGATCCCTCCTTGCCAGGAGTTTGCAAGATGCTGAGCTTTGCCGTAACTATTGACGATCTTGGAGATACCACCACCAGCCGTGTCCACACCAGCAGCGCCTAAGCTTGTGTCCGTTAGTGTTGCAAAGAGTTTTGCCAGGATTGGGATGCGGCGATAGGCCCCGGTAATCGTCTCGGTGCTCATCGTGTGAACACGTACGTCGCCCAGCGCAACTAACATGGATTGGAGTTGATCCAGCTTCATCAAAAACTGCTGCTCGGGTGAAAGAGGAGTACGCAAAGAAGTCCGTAGGGTTTGAACAACTTGCTGCTGAGGTTGGACCGGTACAGCGGCTGGCGGTGCAGGGAGCGGCACGTGGCGGCGATGATAGCCGCTTTTTGATTCGTGCATCTTGTGGCCATCAAGGGCCTCGAGAAGTTGCCAAACGGCGTCCATGACACGAGCATCTGGCCCGTTCTCCATCTTGATGATCTCAGTAAGATTCTCGTGAAGGCGATCCAGCAACGGAAGCGCGTCTCCTTCGCGAGACTTCAGCTTGCGCCGGCTGCGATCACTGCGACGGAAGGATTGACGCCTTTCGCTTTGAAGTTCTCCCCCTTCCGCATGGTCACTTGCGTCGGAAAGAGACAAGCGCCCGCGCTCCCGTATCGCGACTTTTTGAAAGCGAGGACTGTCTCGATGTTTGTCTCCACGATTGTTCTTGGGCTCGTCGTCGTTCTCATCGGAACTGCCGTCGCCGTCTTCATGGAAATCAAACGCTTCGGTTATGCCGTTAAGATCCACGAAGCGAGTAGAGCGACGTCCTCGCTTTCGAACACCACGCTGCGAGCCACGCCACACGAGCGGCTTTTCCACATCAGCTTTTTCACTCTCGAGCTCTTCCTTCTCCTTTTCACTTTCCGCTGTTTCCGTCGTTGGGGTTGCTACTTTATCATTGACGCCTGGCTCGAGCTGCAGCTTTGCTTCTCGAAGATTTTTTTGGAATTGTGGCGATTGTTGCAATGCTTCCCACACCTGCAGGAAAGTCTGCGTGGTACAGTTATCCAGAAACACGTGCAAGATGGCACTAGCGTCTTGTTCGTTCGCTTGGCTCGCGATCTGGCAGAAAAATGCCAGGCGTTCCTCATGAGCAAGACCCCAGAAGTCCAACAGAAGCATCACAGTGTTATCTTGCAGAAGCCCCACGTCGCCCAGAATTCCAGCCACAACCCCAGGACTACGCGGTCTCCTGTGAGGCATCCGACGACGCAAAATCTCCAATTCATGCTCCAGCTCTTGGCAGTACAAGTAGAATGGCGTCCGGTCTTTCGATCGATCAGTTGAAGGTGCTTGTCGAGCCGACTGTGGGGACCGATCCCGTCCAGTGCCAAAGTTCAAGCCAAAGCCAAGTCCGATGCTCGATTGCAGGCTGCCACTTCTGTCTTCGTCGCTGTCGCCTTGACTCGGATCATTGGAGTCACTCGCTCGATGGGGCTTGAAAAGCAGGGCATGCAGGAGATCACGCAGCGAGTTCAGCGAGTCGACGTAGCGCAGAAACGCCTTGGGGCTTCCAGCACCATTAGTGTCCTCCTCGGAGACCACGAACGGGAGATTGGTGAAGAAAGTCTCGAGAACTTCCCAAAGCATCGACCCATCGACGTCTTCACCGCTTGTAGGGGCTTCATCACCTCTTTTAATCTTCAAAAATCGTTGCCACTGCGCGAAAAACTGTTGAAGTACTGCGTCGCCGCGATCACTAGTCAGTAGATCCAGTAGTCGACCGTCGCGAGAAATCACCGCAGTGCGTTTAGCGCCAACGTGCTCTTGATGTTCTTGATGGCTGGCCTCGATCGCATCACGTAAAAGTTGATGGAACTGGAACAACTCGTGCCGAAAGTTGGTCGCTATTTGATCGCGTAGGGGAACTGCAATAGTGTATGGCGGCGAACGCTCCATCCGTTGCAGCTTCACCTGTCTAGGAGACATTCGCGATCGATGCGATACCTGCACACACGGGTAGCCTGCCGAAGCTGCAGGTGGCGGAGGTGCGTGACTCATGTGCAATGGCGGAGGCCCGCGAGGGTGAAGCCGCAGTGTCGACCCAGTCCCAGCATTGGCTTTCCTTGGCGAAATCGCGGAGGCCATCACTGCCAGGAAGATGGACGCTCCAACCTTTGCATCCGGAGCTGGTGCAGCGATGGAAAGCAAGTGGCAGCGGACAACCTAAAAGACCTAGAAAAAGGCTCAAAATAACAACAACCAGAATAGCAAACCATAGGAAACAAATAGTGCAGGCCTTAACAAAACGCTCAGGATATTGTTCACGTAAAGATATTCTTAATCCAGGACTTGGCGTCGGACACTAAGCAAAGGTTCAGCATCCTGTGGGTTTACGAGCCCTCTGCTGGCCTATCTCTTTTTCTGTGTTGCATCTAGAACATGTTGAATCCAGCGCGGTCATTCTTGCCACGCGGCAGCTCGATCTTGTCCTTGTTCTTGGCGATGATGTCGGCCGTGACGGCGTACTGGTCGCGCACGCCCTCGAGCGTGCGCTGCAGGTTGAAATACCACTTGACATCGAGCTCCACGACAGCAGCGACGGCATCCTCAGCAGCCTGGCTGCCGCTGTTGCTCTGCTTCTCGACCTTGGCCGTCACGCTCTTCTCCTCGTCGCCGTCCTTGCCACCCTTCGACGAGGTGACAGTGGTGGTGCTGCTACTCTCCGAGCTGTTCTTGGCGTTAAGCTTCTCCACGGCTGTGGCGCGTGTCGACGCGTAGTCAGCCAGCGCGTCCCAAGCCTTCTGCCACTTGTCCAGCGCCTCTTTAAGGTGCACGAAGGCGTACTTCTGCACTTCCACGCCGAAATTGTTGCCGTCCTCGACCTTGGGCACCTGCAGTTGGATCCACAGCTGCAGCAGCTGAATGGCACTCAGCAGACGACCCACTTCGTCGCCCGCCACACCCACCAGCGTCTGCACGGCGCCGTTGGAGCCCACGGCGGAGGGCGCGGCCAGCACCGACTGCGCGAACTTGGCGCGCAGCGCGGACGGC
>JAABLK010000585.1:0-22528 GCA_012295415.1 Phytophthora chlamydospora | reverse complement strand
TACAAGTTTTGTACGAAGTACATATGTATTGACTTGTGCATTATTACCTACGCTTTTCGTGTATCCATTGGTACGAGGATGAGTTGAGAGCAGCTCTCCATCCGTTCGAAGACGAATGACCCGCTCAGCACGGGATGGTTTCTCTTTTGCACCTTCGACAAAGGCGAGCACCACGTCACCAGCGCTCGTCGCACGCATCTGGCGTCCAGAGCTGCTACACATTCCAAGCGAAGGGCTCCATGGAGCAGCTCTGGTGCAAAAGATACCGCAACAACGCCCTTCTCATCAACGTATCCGGATAGAGCTCCACCACGTGGGGGGGTTACTACTGAATTCAAGGACTCAGGCAATCCTGGAATTCAACAACGAAAACATCCTCATAACTCCGTGGATTCGATTGCGGTCAATGCTCGGTGCATCCGGAAAGGTCTGGTTCCTCGATCAAGCGCTGGAATTCCACGCTCGAAGCATTGCCGACGCTTATTGCCGCACGCTCGGCCCGGTCAGCAGCTTCAGCCACCTGGTGGGCTAGGCGTGAGTCAGTCCTCGCTTGTCCTGCCGTCTCTTTCCTCCATCACCACAAACGTCCTCATTCCATCGTGGTCACCTCCACAGATAGATGGGCTTCCGTTTCTCAATGTTTCCCCCTCTATCTTTACCCGCGTCACCACCACGTCTTGTGTCTCCTCCACGTACTTTGGGAGAGAGCTGCCGTGTCTGCAGGTGGCGAGTCCTGTCAGCGCAGTCATCTGTAGTGCCCCCTTGCTCTCGCCATCCGGTTGCGGCGTGGAATCAATCCCCTCTGCTCTCGCCATCTGGGCGTCGTCGCTTTAGTCGCTCGTGCTCGCGCTCGCTCTCTCCATCGTCTTATCCCGCGCTCCCCCGCCGCCTGCCACTCGTAGAAAACTCGTCCGCTGCTCAAGATGCCGTCGCCAGCTTCACTGCAAGTGTTGGGCGGGCCGCTCGAGGTCAAGTTCAAAGCGGGCGCCTTCTCCACCTGGTCCGACAGCTTTGTGCGACTCGAAGGTCGCTGGCTCTGCGTCTACAAGCGCGAGCGAGACTCGGTTCGTCAAGGAGCACTGGAACTCGGCCTGGGCGTGACCGTCACGGACCTCACCAACCCCGAAGCTGCAGCCAAGTTCCCTCGTCGCTTCGACTTGTCATGCAACGGAGGCTTGCTGCCCAAGACCGAGGTTAACTTCCGTACGAAGTCCCGTAAGGACCGGGATCTCTGGGTGGAAACCATCGCCAACAACCTGCAATGCCTGGCCAGTCCTCGAGGCCAAGACCCGCGCTTCGGCGTGCGGGACTTGGCCCCCGTGGCCAGTAAAATGCGTCACGGCGTCATGCTGCATCCGATCCGGATCCGGTCCGACTTGACCGTGAGCTGCGCCACTGGCGAGTCCATCGTGACGTTCCTGGTGAACGAAGGCTTGGCGCCCGACAGAGTCGCCGCTACTGAGTTCAGCCGCCAACTCGTGGTCATGAACCTGCTGCACCACGTCATGTGGGACCGCGACTTCACCGACTCGCCCGAGCCGTTCGTGATCGTGGCGCTGGACGACGTCGACAGTCTGTTGGACCCGGAGGACAACTACCATGTCGCCCACTTCCTCAAGTACATGGACTCGAGGAAGTTCTGGAGGTACATCGCCAGCGCCGACGCAGTGGACGCCAGCTCTATCACGGCGAGGAGCAACGCCTCCTCTGGCAGCAGACGCGCGGCGTCCAGCTCCACGATGCTGGATCAATCCACCAGTTCGTCGGATAGCGGACGGGGCTTCGGCGTCATGGTGGACGACGAGGCGTCTCGCTTCTCGACACTCAGTCGTGGAGCTGCGTTGAAGACCGACAATGCTACGGAGAAGAAGGCCAGGAAGTGCGCGGTATGCACCAAGTCGTTCAACCCGTTACGTCGACGACACCATTGTCGACTGTGTCGCGCCGTCGTCTGCAGCGCGTGCAGCGTGGTGAGGAAAGCGGCGAGCAGCAATGGCGACGCAGCGGAAGGAGCTGCATCGCCTTCGCGCGTCTGCATCAGCTGCAAGCTCAGCTCTAACGCCAGCTTCATGAGCGAGGCGGACGACGTCGTGCAGGGTAACGAGCCGCTTCAAACCTCGCAGAGCGCCAGTGATGTACTCACTGCAACGTCGTCGACTAGCAGCAGTCAGCGCCTCACTGCGTCAACGCAAGAGACTGCGGACTCGTTCTGCCGTTCCTGCCAGAACGAGAACTGCGCGCCACTCACGGAGTTCCTGCAGATCTCGTACCCGGTGGACTCGCCTGTCGACGCTGGCTTCGTGACGGCTAAGCGACTCGACAACGAGCCCGAACGGTTGAAGTCTGTTGAAAGCCTTCTGGTCACCATGGCTGGAACGCCCAGCGCAACGCGTGTGCTGCGGCAGTTCTGTAACATGGCAGCGATCGCGTCCCAGTGCCCCATCGCTGTTGTCGGCTTGTTGGACCATGACAACTACGTGTTGGGCTCTCAGTACGGCGTCAACCTTGGAGCTGCCGTTCCTCGAAGGCAGTCGCTAGCTGCTCACACTTGCCGCAGCGGCACGTCGCTCGTATGCGCCGACATGACTCGAGACGTGCGCTTTCAAACGAACCCGTGGCGGCAGGAAGTCCTTGGCAACGCTGCCTTCTACGCTGGCATCCCGTTGATTCTATCCAACGGACACACGGTCGGTGCGTTAGAGGTGTTCGCCGCGCAACCGCGCTTCGAGTGTGGCAACGTACTCGGTCAGCTTCAAACGGTGGTGCGCGGCCTGCTCAACCTGTTCGAAGAGATCATTACTGCAGCTGCAGAGGCTCAGCTAGAACAGCAGCAGGAGGCCCAAGCAGCAGCTGAGAAGGAAGAAGCGACCAAGAAACAGCAGGACAAGGCCACTGTCAACCCCATGGAGGCGCAGCTTCTTCAGCTGCTATCGCAGACGACCACCACACAGGAACAGCTCCGCAACCAACAGGGCCAAATGGTCAGCGCCATTAGCAGCCACTCGAAGCAGATCGACAACTTGGCCAAGCAACTCGAACGGATAGAGGCCACTTTGGCAGCCAAGCTGGACGGCGAAGCTCGCGTCGAGTAGAAGAAAAAAACAAACGTAGGAAACCTATCTAATTATCACAACGGCATGACTTTTCAACTTCAACTTTGCCAATGTTCAGATAAAGGTTAACCACAAGATGAAAAGTTGGCAACATTGTCGTTCATTACTGCCGACTCGGTTTGTTTCTCGTTCTGGAGCATCAGCCTTGGCTCATTCGCGTAGCACAATGGAAAACGCATGACGGACGGCACGCGAACCAAGGCGAGCCACGCCCCATGCACGGGGGTTCCTACCTTACTTGCACAACAGCACGCCGCTGAGTATTAATTCTCTACCGGGGGCGGACTGGAACGGGCGGTGAGCCCTCTACGCACTTGCTGCGTCGGCACCCTCCTTAGAAGGCGTATCTTCAGCTTCTTCTCCGTCCCCACCAAGCTTGGCAGCGAGCGTCGATTCCATGCGCTCAAGCTGCTTGGCCAGGTCGTTGATCTGCTTCGAGTGGCTGCTGATAGCGCTCACCATCTGCCCCTGTTGGTTGCGCAGTTGTTCCTGTGTGCTAGTGGTTTGAGACAAAAGCTGCATGAGCCGCATCTCCATCTCTTCCTGGGTCGGCTCCGCACCCGCTGCTGCGTCAGCTGCTGGTGCTTCTGCCGGAGCCGGCGCTGTTGCTGCCGGGGCTACGGGGGGAGCAGGAGCTGGAGCTGGAGCGGGGGCCTTGGGTGCTTCTTTCGGCGCCGCCGGCTTTGGTGGCGTCGGCGCCGGTCCCGACGGCTTATGACTCGACAGAGCTGGTGTCCTGGACGGCTTCGGGGACTTCTTTGGCGGCGGAATGGCCGGCGCACTAGGTGCACTAGGAGCAGGAGCCCGAGGTGTGCGTTGCTTGCCCTCGCCGTTCTCGCTCTTCGGTGTCCGCCGTCCAGACGAGGACGAAGACTTGTGCGAGGTCTCCGCAGCCTCGTCCGACGGGTTCTTGGCCAGGATCTCCTCAAACTTACGCAACAGGCCACGCACCACCGTCTGCAGCTGCGAGATGACGTCCATGCAGGCGAATCGCGGGTTCACATCAAACACTTCGATGGCGCCGATCGTGTGGCCATTGGACAGCGTGAGCGGGATTCCAGCGTAGAACTGGGCCTGCAGCACGTCCCGCCGCCACGGGTTGGCGGCAAAGCGGACGTCGCGCGTCAGGTCGCTGCAGACCAGCGGCGAGCCGTTCCGGCAGGCGTGCGCCGCCAAACTCTTCTGTCGGTCGATCTTGTCCATGGATCCGAGTCCCGTCTCGGCGCACGGCACGTACACGTGCTTGTCCAGCAAACCCACGAGGGCCATGGGGCTCTGCGTGGCGATGGCCGCCATGTTACAGAGCTGCATGATCGTCTGCGCGGCCGAAGTTCCAGCCTTCAGCGCGCCGCGAATGGTGCGTACCGAGCGCAGCCGCTCCTTCTCATTGTCCAGGTGCTTGGCTGCGATGTACTGGTTCTTGGCCGCTGGGTCGGCCAGCTCCAGGAAGAACGGGTACGGGACTTCAAAGTACTCGTGCAGCGGCGCACAGGCCTCGTTCATGCACCACGGACAGTCCTCTGTGACGGTAGGTGGACCCGTGAACGATCCGTGGCGTCCTCGGGCGGTGGAAGGTTCGGCGTTGCCATTGCCGGTCGTGCTGGATTTGCGTCGCACCGGCAGATTCGAGGCGCTGGCCGCGCGCTTGTCCATGGGAGCCTGCGCGTCCACGCCTGCGCCTACAGCCATGTCGTCCTTGGAGGCGTTGGAGCCGTTGCCCTGGCCGGACGAGTAGGACGCGAAGCTCAGACGATCCGTAGAGGTGAAGTCTCCTTCACTCCCACTGGGTTGCGAGTCCGACGTGGCCGTGTTGGCTGCCGCATTCGTGGAGAAGATGCGGTCGTAGAAATCGTCTTGCGACGCGATGGAGCTGAGCTTGCAGCTGACGCACATGCGCACCGTAATGGCGCCTTCAAACGTGCTCTCGACCTTGCGGGAGATGCTGCACGAGCTGCAGACCACGGCCGTGCACGTGCGGCAGTAGTGGCGACGCCGCAGCGGGTTGAAGCTCTTGCCGCAGACCGAGCACTTCTTGCTAGCCTTGGCTTCGGCCGCGGCCTGGGCGTTGTGCACGTGGCCCACCGCCTGGTGCTGATGGCCGTTCGACACGATGGTGGTCGTGTTGGTGCCCGTGATGGAGCTGGTGGTCGTGAACGTCATGGGCTTGCGGTCTCCGCGGCTGCTCAGGTCGGCGGAGCGCGTGCGGTGGCCCGAGGACGCGTGGCTGTGGTTGAGCGCCTCCATGTCGTCGGCCGGTACTGCGGGGGCGGCGGAGGAGGCGGCGAACGAGTCGGCCGAGGAGCTGGCGGTGCTGCGGGTGGACGAGAGGGTCTCCTTGTCGTCGAGGGCGGCGGCTTTCCCGCTGAGGAACTTGGAGCTGCTGTTGGCGATATTAAAGTCGAAGAGGTTGCGACCCATGGAGCTGCAGACTCGAGCTCGGGGGGCGCGGCACGGGCGGAGGCTCGCGATGCGGGGCGGAATCGGCGACTGAGGGCAGGCAAGTCTTCGTCTGGCCGCCGAGAGGAGGGAGAAGAAAGCGAGAGGGGGAGCGGACGTGGCCAATCGGAGAGCGAGGGGGTGGGCGGTCTATGCACTGGGAGTCAGCGGCCCAGCGTCGTTTGCTTGTCCATTTCGGCTGATCATCAGCCTGATGGTAACCTTGCGAGCCGATAAGGTCGGGCTGGTCGCCTGCGGCTGCTGGTGACGGAGACCAAGGGCGCCGATGCTGGTGATTCCTTCACGTGTGCTAAAGGCACGCCGTCCACCCGCTTGGACAGGGCGGCCGGTGTCTTTGCCGGGTCGCGTTGTGGTGGACTCGGTGGGGCACTCACACGGCGAAAGGAGCCGGAGCCGCCGATCCCGCCGTTGTTCCGCTGTCGAGTCGAGTGCACCGCTCCTCGGCCGAAAAGGGCCGACGGGCTGCAGGACTCGCGCGCAGCTGAAGCTGTCAGACTCTGGGGCGCCAGCTGCCATCGTTTTGGACGCGCTTGCAGCACCGCTGATCGGCGCGGTGTGGTCTGCTTCATCGGTGGCGGCTGCGACTCCACGCTGCAGCCAGCCCACGTTGGTGTCGTCCGGCCGAAATCATTCGCGCCTTGTGCACTTAGGCACTGCCTAAGTTTCCATTGCAATGCTCTGCGCCGACCGCAGAGCTTGCGCTAGGATTTGGGCAAGGCCAGAGCCAACAGTTTCGGAGCCGTGATAGCGCGGGGCCACGTAGCATCGAGCACGAGACCCGACCCCGAGCCGAGACGATTGTCCGCCGATTGTCCACCGCGACCGGCCACCTCGAACTTAAGTCGCACCTAAGGGGTGATGGATGAACTTCAACGTGCCGCACCAATCAGAACGAGGCAAATGCATTTTTAGCTCTTCAGTCTTATCTTCAGCCCATGGAGCGTCACTTCCTCAGTCGAAAATGACCGACATGTCTGCTCGAAGCGAGGGCGGCGCCGCGCCGATGAAGCTGCCGCCGCGCTACATGCGCCCCACCTTCTCGTCCATCCTGCCCGAGTACGCCAACTCCGAGGCCGACCAGATCCGCAAGGCCTTCGTGGCGGGCAACTACGCCAACATCCACAAGATCCCGGCGAGGCTGCACAACAACGCCGTGAACCAGGCGCGCTTCGAGAAGATGAACGAGAACCGCCTCACGCAGCCCAAGACGGGCAAGATCGCCACCTCGAACGGGCTCTTCAACAAGTTCGAATACACTCCGTCGCGGTTCAGCCTTGCCGATGGACAGGCCCACATGGAGCGGCTGCGGTCCGAGGCCAAGCGCACGGAGATCAGCGGCCAAGACTTTGTGAGCGGCTGCGCTGCTGCGCGCCTCAAGCACGAGGACGCCTTCGGGACCACCAACTTCCGGTACCCGCACTTGCACGAGCCGTACCCGGATATCAAGGAAGAGAAGAAACACATGCGCCACCTCGAGGAAAAAAAAATTCTGTACGGCGCCTTCATGCCGTGCGGCCAGCGACCTCCGGTGGACGCCGTCACTCGCAAGCTCATTCCGCAGATCATTCAGGAGATGTACGAGGTCATTGCCGAAGACTGGCAGGGACTCAGCTTCTCTATCTCTCCAGCTCAGGACGAGAACCTCGTGGTGCGCTTCAACGAAGTCTCAATCGACTGTGAGAACGGGCTCGTCGCGTACATGAACGTCTTCTGCAAGACCAACCGAGTACCGAGCAAGTACGGCCTCCACAAAGTCGCCGAGGATTGGAATGCCAAGCCTGGGGACGGCGGCCTCTACTTCGCCTTCCGGCCGCCGTGGGTCAAGAACCGCTCCAAAGATCTCATCGTGTTCGTCAACAACCCAGCGGCTTCTGCAACACCTCGCGATAACCAGAAGCTTAGATGATCAAATCAATTGCAAACACTACTTTCCATTATGAATTGGCGTTCACGTAGTACACATAGCCTTTCGTCCGATAGCTTACTTGGTGGTCCAGAGCTCGGCGCCTTCGTCGGCGTCTGAATCCCACATGAAGGCGTTGGAGCCCCACTTGGTTCCTTCGTGAGGTGGGCAGCCTCCGTGGCGGCTCATGTCGTCGATGTCTCCTTCCGGGGTCTGCGTGTAGAACAGCGAGGCGTGCAGTCCGCGGGGCGGAACAGCCAGGCCCTGGGAGCACTCGTCCATGCCATTGCGCACGATGTTCTCGTCTGAAAAGCGATCGAGCGCGAAGGGGAAGACGGTCTCGCCGCCCACCTTCGTCTGGTTGTTCAGGTACATGAACAGCGTCACGTAGCGCTGCGGGTGGAAGTGCTTGACGTACTTGGGCAGCTTATAGCGCAGCAATGGGCTCCGCACACGAGACTCCCACGTCCGGATGATGAGCTCGGCGAAGTGCGGAAACGACTTGAGCACCTGGAACAGCACCAAGTTGCGGCCGCGGTTCTCCGTGAGCCACTTGAACCATTCCTGGTTGGTCATTTGAATGATGAAGTCGTCGCTGTAGTCCTCGTAGACAAACTCCAACAGCTGCTCCTGGAACTCCACAGTGTACTGCGGGTACAGATCGCCGCTGGGACGAGCGATAGGAGGGCAGTCATCGCCCAGGTAGCTCACACGCTCCTTGGCCCAGCGCACCCAGTTGTAGTAGTGCGACTGGCCATTCACTTGCGGCTTCGGGAACGTGTAGCGCAGCTCTCCACGCCCCAGCTTCTCTTCCCACGCTTGGACAATGCGGGGCAAGTACGACGGACGTCTCTTCTCGTCCATGATGTCCTTCACGAGGTCCACAGCATCCTTATCAAGGTTGATACGGATCCACTGCGCGATCTTCTCGTCGAACAGCGCCTTGAACATGTTGCTGGACTCCATTTTCTCGTAAAACACTTCGAGGAGAGCGTTCGGGAACGTCTGCTGGTCTTCTCCATCGGGGAAGAGCACGCCACCTTCACGGAACTCGTCCGGCAGCTTGCTCTGGTCCAGACTGCGCAGCTTCTCGGCTGCCCACTTGGTCCACTCCACGTAGTCTTCGTAGTAGAAGGCGTTCGCGTTCTTCGGCAGGAACTCGCGCGAGTGGAACGTGTCAAAGTGCTGGCGGTAGAACTCGCCAGCGTTGTACTGCAGAAGCTGCAGGCGCTCGGCGAACGTGGGGCTGGGCAGGCGAGCTACACGGGCCGCTCGCACACGGAAGTCCCGCGTGAACTGGCTGTCCTCCAGGAAGGCCGTGTGGCTCGTGCGCGACTTGGACGTGATCTTGGACGAGTTGCTGCCGTCCACCTTGGAGCGAGACAGGCCGGGCATGCCGAGCTCCATGATCTTCTCCGAGTCGTTCTGGGTCAGGAAGTACTGCACGTCGAAGACCTTGGGGCTCATGGCCACCGTCGTGAGCACCACGCCGTCCTCGAGCACGTATTGGTGGCCCTTCTCGATGCCTGGCCACTGCCACAACTGGAAGTCCAGCAGCACGTGCACGATGTTCTTGGCGTTGGCCAGGTCCTCGGCACTGCGGATGGCAAAGCCCATCTGGTTGTACAGTCTCACGCCGTTTTCCATAACGTCGCGGTCGGCTCCGAGCCACGCCGCCGCCACCTCTGCAGCCTTGCCGACGCAGTTGAAGTCTCCGTTCCACGACACGTAGGCGCCGTCATTGCGTCCGTTGAGCATGAAGAAGACCCGGTCGTTGTCCATGGGCTTCTCCATCTGCATGGGCTCCGTGACCGGGAAGAGCTTGCCGTCGAACAGCGGGCTGGCCGCGTAGGCCCCGTCGCTGCAGCTCAGGTCGGTCACGAGGTGTCGCACCTCCAAGGCGACGAGCTTCTCGTCGTCGTACTTGTACAGCAGCTCCTCCTGCTCGGCTGAAGGGTCCATGAACTCGTTGAATTGGGCGCTGAGACGGTCCGAGACCTTGGCCACCAGCTCCTCCATCGTCTCGGCCTGCAGCTCCCTCTGTGCATACTTGCCCCAGCCCACGGCGGCCGCCACGACCAGCAACGGCACAGTCAGGGAGAAGAAAGACGAGGACGAGCGCGTGGACTTTAACGGAGCGGCGTCGGCCTTCGCCTTTGGCGTCTCGCCGGCTACGCGAGCTGGCGGCTCTTGTGTCGCGGATTTCTTGGCCATAGCTCAGCCGGGAGATCGAGTTGGGGGACCGCGCTTGGCTCGGGGAGGTCTACACTCACACGCGCGAATGCAGGAATGGCTTGCACGGCGGAACCTGGCGTCAGGAGCGCGCCGCCAGCAGGTAAAGGGCGGGGCGGCGACCATCGCGCGTGTCCATGTAGACGAATGTCAAATGCGATCTGCCGGCGCGGGATTGGGCGAGCAGCAGAATACGTGCTGATGATTGGTGGAGAATAATCGTTCGGGCGATGCTGCCTGCATCGCCCGAATACTGGACACGCCGACGCAGCTACCTCATCATGCTGGGGTTCTCTGGGCTCTCCGCATGGCGACCAGGTTGCCCACGCTGCATAGCTCAAGGCTATGTATGTCACACGGCAGCACTAGCTGAGTGCCGAACCCGCATTTGGACGCAGGGTTCATTTGATGCAGACTGAAGGGAAGATACTTTGTGGACCGCCGGCATGGTCTCCTCAACTGCCGGCTGGATTGAGGATGAACGTTGTCTTCGGCAAATGCACAAGTGACAGATGTTGGAAAAGCGATCACTGCTGGCCAGGCGAGCCACAGGGCCACGGACCAAGGATGTCCTGGGGCGACCGGTACTTGCGCATGAAGCCCGACTCGGGCTCTCACTGACGTGGCAACGACGTGACGACAAATGCACTTCAACGTGCGATCGCCTGCAGCTCGTTCTGGTCTGTAACTGTAGCGCGCGCCTTGCTTTGCCCAAGGCCTGGTCGTGCGCGAGATCTTTCAGCTTACCAGGAACGACCTTTCACAGCATTTCAAGATCCTTTGCCCCACAGTGTGCATTTTGCAGTGTCGTGGTGAGGCTCGCTTTTGTGAGGCTTGCCACCGGTCCGGAAAGACCATGTAGCGTGTTGATATGCATGTGAATGTGTTGCTGTTTAAGGTGTTATCGCTTGACTAGTCTTCCATTGGTTGAACGCTTGAATTTCCGCGGTCGACGCGTACGGTGGTAACCTGACAAGCTGAATGAGACGATGAATTTCGTCTGCTGTCTCTTTCGTGGGTCTGAATTTGGCGAGGTACTCTCTGGTGATCGGCTCTGTGAGCGTGAGCCCGGCAAGGCTCACCGCTCTGGATAACGCTACGTACAGTGTCTGTGTGGGGGTTCCTCTGCGACGGTCAAGTGGCGTGACCACCACTCCGTCTTGGCACGTCTGGCCTTGAAGCTTTTCGGTGGTGCACGCAAATGCAGGCACCGCCGCGAACTGGTCGACTGTGATTGAGGCTTGCGCCAAGTTGGGGATCTTCGACAACCGCAGCGATGCGTGCAGAGGTGGCAGCCCTATCACGCCTTCTGGGAACCCATTTACGAGAGTATTGTGATAGCCATGCAGCTTGATCAGTAGCAGCTTCGGTGGACAGAGCAGCTTGTGCACGACAACCCCTCCAACCTCGTATCTGATCATGGGAAGATCTTCCGGTCCAGGGTGCATTCCGACGATGGTACCAAGAACGCCGTTTGCGACGACGTCCGCTTCAAGCAGCAGTGGATGCTTCCGTGTCAACATGACTGGCATCGCGACGAAGAACAGTAGCTTCATCGGGACACGGTCGGTGAGATCGTCATTTATATTTGCGAGGTGGTCGGCAATCTTCCTCGAGCGTGATGACGGCACTGCCAAGCACTCGTAGATTGGTAGTCCGCGTGCTTTGGCAACCCGAAACGTGAAGTCCAAGTTGATGGCGCATCGCAATTTGTTCGTGCAGACGATCACAGGTCTGTAGAATTTTTCGTGATCCTCTGGTGTTGGTGCTTGTTGCTGAACCTCCGTTTGTACGCGCGTGTTCAAGGATCTGAGCTGATCGTCAGACACGCGGCCCCACCGTAGGTCTGCTAGTATTTGAGTGTACTCAGGATCGAATCTGGCCCGCATATTCTTCGTAAGGAAAACCACAAAGTTGATAGCAGCGTAAAGCTCGTAGCCCGCATGGCGTAGTCGATTTGCCGTTGCAGGAGGAGTCTTGAAACCTTAGTAATCAAGGGACTTTAGTCAGAAGCTAGATCGAGGAAGAGTTACGAGGAGACAAATACGTACATGGTGATCCTGCTATCGGTGGTAGCTGAAGATGATCCCCAATCAATATGGTGTGTCGCCCACCCATGAATGCTTCGGGTTTGCTTGACAGCGCCCGTGATACGGAGTCTGTTCCGCCTAGCAATGCTTGGTCTGTAATCGATATTTCGTCGATAGCAACTAATATGACCCGGCTGAACTTCGATTTCATCTCCGTGGTCGGAGCAGCGTTAGGCTCTGCGCCGTTGATCTTTAAATTTCGGGCGCTATGCATTGTTTTGCCCTTGATGTTTATAGCTGCAGCACCGGTGAAAGCTAGAGTCTCGACACTTCCCTCACGACCCCATTTGCTCGCGAATCGGAGCAGTGCGTCCACAACCGTAGACTTGCCCGTGCCTGCCTCACCACCTAAATACGCGATCAACTGTGGCTTGATTTCATACGGCGAAGCGTTTGCTCCCACTGGTAGCAGCGGCTCCAAAAGTGCGTCAGCAATATCCCGTGCGTAGGCGTAAAGTAGATGTCGAGCTGCACTCTCAAAAACAACATGCTGCCAAAAGTTAAGCTGGAAGGCTTCAGCAACCGCTTCAATTGCTGGAAATGACGGCAGTGTATCTACCGTATACCTCGGCAAGCCATCCAATTCCCGATAGGGAACGGGCCTGAAACACTCCTGGAGTCGCTCTAGTCTTGTGGGGGCATCCTTAAACCGCGCAATGAAATTGTCCGTACCCAGCGTTCCCTCGTCGTTAGCCAAGATCTCGGAGGACACCACTAAAGACCGATAGTCACCATAATCAAAATCTGGCGGCGGCGAAAATGCGTTTGTCGAATTGTATATTCGACTGACTGCTTGGATGGCGTTGTCAAGCATAGGAACCGCTCCAACTAGAGCGCTGGCATTATGCGCCAACGTCGTTGTCGACGCATCGGGGGTTGTAATGGTAGTGGTATCCACAAAATCATCAGGAACATCGTATTCGTAGCTGCTGGCATTGTTTTGGGTATCATCGTCTGCGTCATACGCTGGGGACCACTCGTGGGTTGGCGGCGGTCGTGTTCTCAGCAGTATGTCCTCCTCTGATTCCTCATCGTTGTCGCCATTTTTGTTTTGCTCGGTAGTAGTCTCTCCAATGAGTCTCGTACTGTTGAAGCCGACATACGAGATCGGCATCCCCGCGTTGCACGAAGTCTCGATAGTTTACCAGCGGAGACCATGCTGTATTCAACAGTGTGGATCTGCGATGCGGCTTGAAAAGTGCTAGCATTCCTGTGTAGTAAAAATCGAGGTCTAGTTGCTCAAGTCGGCCTGAAATGTCGGGAATGTCGTCACCACATATGACCAGAACTTTTGTCGATCCCATTTTTGAGAAATAAACTGGTTCGAACGGCAATGCTCGGTCTTGTGGGCGTCGTTTTTGTTTTTTTACTTGAACGTATCGCTCACAGATGTCAATGAATGGGACGCTTTCGAGATCGGACTGGCGTTTCCAATACCTTTCGAGCAATGTATCGGTCGAGACATTACTCTGTCTCAGTGCTCTGGCAGTGGACGTGTCTTGTGTAAACCCAACTTCTACAGATTCTTGTTGTTGCTGCAGTAGACAGCGGAGGTTGACTCGCACGAACTCGTGTGAAAACCAGAACGGCGACTCGCGCAGTATGTATAGTGCAGCCATTGGGCCAGCCACCTCCTGGCCGTTCGTGACGGTGTATAGCATCGATCCAAGCATTCTGAACCCTCGCTCCATAGCTGACGTATCAGCAGGCAACTGGTTTGACTTTCGAACAGCCTTAGTGAAGGCTGCTAACGACAGTGCAACGGAGTTCTCCACTGGGTTTTGACCCTTGAAGCAATACTTCGCCACGTACGAAGCTGCATCTTTAGAGCCACTAATGGCCACAAACTGGGCGTCGTGGTTGCACTTGAATACAGCCATTGCGGTCCGGTTGTACGCGTTGACATATTCGCACCCAATTGGTCGATGCAAACGTAGTTTCATTTCGCCATCGAGTGTGGTCGGCCCAGTATATACCTCCTCGGGCTTAAAAAATCTGCACACGCTTCCTTTAGGTGTTCGAATAGTCTTCTTCATAAGTATCATGCACATGAAGCCACACACCATCAGTTAGATATTCAAATATTCAAAGTCGTTTGTGGCATTTGGTACCTTAAAACACGACTTGCAGTGGTTCCAATAGTGAACTTGCACATCCCGAACCACTATTGACGCTGCAAGTTCCGCCTTGGCGTTCGAGTCTAGTAGAGGTGGTCGGCACTTCACGTAATCATTCCATTGACAATTCATCTGTACGTCGCATCGGTCTGCAAGCCACTCCATTGTCGAATCTATAATGTCTCTATCTTTAAACGAGGCGCCACACTCACGACACCGAGCAGTGATTGGAGCCGTGGACCCAGCACTAGGACGACGAAAGGCATCCACCCCGGGGACTACTGGTTCCAAAGCGCAATCGCTAAAGCATTTCACGCATTTTCCTTCGTCTTGTATGCAAGGCGGCTTTGCTGTCAGTACTGCATCTGCCAAAGCAACCAATCGACTCCGAACGTCTTCGCCTGACTGGAGGGCATCTGCCATTTCTTCACTGGTACCGGAGAATCCGTGTAGCCACACAACAAAGTGGCAATGCAAATCTCCCGCACGCTGGGTTTCAGCAGCTCCACCGAAGGCACGCACAACGCCAAAAACGCCACCTCCACGCTTCGGAGCATTCGATTCCTGGTCCCACCCCAATAGCACTTCAATCACGGTATTGATTACCCGCACAAAATATCTAGCGCATTCCATTGGATACGCGGCGGCGATCGCTTTCCGTTCCGCGCGATTCGGAAGCAGAGTCATGTTTGCTTCATCGACAGCTTTTTGACTTAGTTGCCCTGACTTAATAGCGATGTTGTAAGTCCCAGCAGAATCAGGCGATATAGTAAAAAACACCTGGAGGGGACCAAACCTCTTTAGCATTCCAAACAGGTCGTGACGAGCGCGCATCCGTCCACTATTTGATCCGTAAAACGCTGACTCCGCCACACGCAAACCCTTTCGTAGATCAATCACACGCTGTACTTCACATGACGGAGGGCGTGGCCTAACTCCCTTGGCTTGGCAGGTTGTCACGTGCTTGAAGTATTCAACAGCCTCCAAAACGGTGCTCCCCTTCTCTTCACCAGCCGCCAACGCCTGGCGTTTAATATTCATCTTTACGTAGAGGGTGCGTCTGGCATTCTGTAGTGCAAGGAAATCAAAAGCTAAAAGCATGAACGCATAATGACTCTCAAAACGGTGTCCATGCACACGTAAGCACCGCAGTATCCACGTCCGCACAGATAACCTCGTTTCACGGACCTCCGTCGGGCCTCCACAGCCACCAGGAAAAAGTGTTGGAAACATTTTAACGCATACGGCCCACGAAGCCATTGGCACGTAGTCATTTGATTTTCGGACGACAAAATCACCAGGATCATGTTCCGGAGTCTGCAGGAGTAAGCTCGATACACCTATCCAGGTACCTTCGATACTTGAATCGACACCTTCTAGCACGGTAGAGCCAAATGATGAATAGGTGCCATCATCGCGAACATTCTCCACTGCTGCCGCTTGTTCCTCGTCTGCGTCTGGCGATCCCGTCCGATCAACAATCACACTGCTCGGTGCGCTATTAGAATGCGACGAGCTCTTCGACTCCTCCTGTCGTGTGATGTATTCCCGATTATTCCGATCGAGAAAACGGAGAGCCCTCCGGGACAGCGCAACATTAATTTCGTATCGCTTTTTGCAAGTGATCGCTTGCGCTGGTGTCATGTTGCCGACCATTGCAACGCGGACACGACGGCTAAGGTCACGTGGCAGCATGTCGACAATTGGGCCTTCGGTATTCCGGACAACATAGTGGTGTGACTTAATAGTCCGGCACGGACCACCAGTCACCACGGATAATGATACGCACGGCAAAATGAGTGCGATGGATTGCTCATCAGTGCGAGTCAATGCGTCGAACTGTGGTGGCAACCGGCCAATGTAGTTGCCGTTTGCGATAGCCATGCTGGGCGGTTTCGTCAACTTATGATATAGGAGGTGCTCGTTGCATGAACGACATATCTGCACCGTGATAGCTCCATTGTCTTCACGAATTCCTAATACCAAAAGCAAGAGCATCGCATAGCGTTAGAAACCCAAACGAATTAGCATGTTCTTCGACCATTTGATACCTGCAGGATACAACATGAGGCCTTTGAGGCGTGGGTCCAGATGGGAAGCATCATATTCATTTATGATGAACGCAGGAATATCTCGACCTTGTGGGACCTTAAGGCACAGCATCATACGCTGAAAGTACATGTATCAGAGTAAGAACCGATAAATGGTTTGCATCGACAGCTCCAATAAAATTCGAGATCATACCTTGATAACGTCCTCCGTCAATACTTTGTTGATGATTTCACCTGCTTGCCAATCCAGCTCGCAGACGCAGCACACCTCCATTTCTTCTGCAGCAGGTGCGAGAAAGTCAATGGCTTCCGTCTTGATTGCCTCTAATCTCTCTTGCGACGGTATCACGAATGAATTTTCTGCGTCCATTGTTAGTAGTTCTTCTTCGTTGTAGACAGAGTCGTCACGATGTATCGAATCATTCACCCGTAGTGTATCCTCGTCGATGTCGTTGTCACTTTCGCTGTCACTTTTGCTGTTACTTTGCTCTCTCGGTTGAGTCGGGCAACTCGAATTGCTGGCGGTCGTGTCCGTCAATGTAACCTGTGTCGACCCACCAATTACTGGGATTGACACAGGCGTGGAGCTTCCGCTGTACCATGCGCGTACGTCGGGGCGCTGGAAGAAAGGGACGGACAACTCTGCGGAATGCGGTGATTCCTCTGGTAATCTCGTATCATCGGTGCGTTCGCGTTGATGTGTCTGGGGTTGACTGCTACCGAGATTGAAAGAGGTTGATGAGGCCGCTTCTGGGGTCACGAGAGTTACACCGGTCACAGACACAGGTGCGGAAGGCTCATAATTCCACGCGCCCTCCCTTGGGCTCTGGAAAGACGAGGGGGAACTCGATGGGCTGTCAGTCCTGGATTGTGTCGCCGGCGTTATTTGAAGCACCGCCGAAGAATCTACGTTGCTCGTGCAAAAGTGTGTGCCTGCCCGAAGTGCGCACGTCGATTGTGTCAGCAAGCGTGCTCGAGATTCAGTTGGAGGGCTGGCTGGTGGGCTGACTGGCAGACTGGCTGGTAGGTTGGGTGCAAGGCCACTCAAAGGGCTTCTTTGAAGCAGGTCTTCCAAAAGGACTGCTCGAACGGAGCTGGTTGATGCCTCCTCCCCACTTGCTGCTTTGCGTCGTTTTAATGGCATCTAGAAGGCGAAACGCGAAATGTTTTGTTGTTGCAGACGTGAGAGGCCTTATTCGCTCGAACGCTCGTCAACGGCTCCGAAGATGGGCTCCACGACATCACCCTGGCCACACACGCCCGACGACTCTGAAGACGGACTCTACGCCATCACCAGCGCGCGCGCACATACTCACACACACACACGGTCAGAAGAACCGCACCGTCTGAACTTCCGGAGTCGACGTCGAGCACGAGCAGTACCAGCTAATAGTTGCCAGCTGTTGCTGGTGGAATTGAGCTTCTCGAAAATCCCTTCCTTTTAGCTCTTCAAGATCCGGTGGTTGGCACATTCATCGTGCCGAGCTTTCGTAGAGTGATGTGGGCGGCGTCTCGTGGGCCGGTAGATGAGCAGCTTTAATACTGTATCGTATTTCCGTTGAATCAATTGCATGCACAACACGTTCAAAGTTCGTGACTCCTTATTCTATCCAACTAGAGACCGCTCCATGAAAGCCATGAAAGCAACGCAGCAAGCAGTTCATTTGAGTGACGGAGCAAGCAGTAGCAATTTCAAACCAAACTTCACGATGACGGTAGCTCACGAAAGGCGCTCACGCACCATACGCCGCTCGGGTCTTCTTGGTGGGCGACTCGAATGCCGGTTCCTTGTCGTTCTTACGCGCTTTGCGCTTGGACAGTGTCTTCACCGCAGGCGTCAGCACAGTGTCATTGTCACAGTCGGCCGCAGTGTTCTTGCCAACTTGGGAAGCCGACCCGCCGACAGAAGGCAGCACTTTGATGTTCTGTTCCGGAGCAGCGTCCTGCAGACCAGCAGTGGCGGCGGCAGATCCGAGTGGTGGCAGCGGGATGGCATGTAGACGCTGTCGAATTTGTACACTCCCCGCCGATCTACCATACCCAACGCGAAGTGAGTGCACCTTCTCAAAGCGGTAAGAGAAACCCACGCGGAAGTCGATGACGTTCATCTCTGAGCGGTGATTCTTCCACACCGATAGGTGAAAGATGTACTGATTGCGCCGAGAGATGTCCAGCCCCTTGTACACGTTTGCAATGGCGTCAAACTGTGTTTCCAGCTCTCGATCGATGAGCTCCAAGCCCCAGCGCTTGTCCTCCTCGTCGATTGCTAGGACACACATCTCAAGGGACACGTTTTCTCTAGCGTCAGGTTTCGCGCGCTCAATATACCCACGCACTTCATCGACGCCGGTAAAAGGAGGACGCGCCTCCTCCGCTGCTTGTGCCTCTCGCTCAGCTCGTAGTCTTTCCAGGATAGTTGACATCTCCGGCAAGTTCGTAAATGATAGGATTCCACTGCCTGGTTTCGATGCCGTCACCCGTGAAGCACGATCGACGCAAGCTTGCGCTCCTTGAAGGCAGCAAAGGCAACGTCCATCGACCTTCGCCGCTAAACGGCAACGGAGATGAACTCCGCGGCGACCCGCCGCTTCCACCCTCCCCAAATATCCGCAAAACTGGCTTCCCTTGATGCGCCGGACAGCCGAGTCTTCTGTGGTCTCCTCGGCATCGCCAAAACTCTTTGACCCTTCGTTTCTAGAAGGAAGGAACAGCAACGCTCATCCACCTTCGCCGCTAAACGGCAACGGAGATGAACTCCGCGGTGTCCCGCCGCTTTCAACCGCGGCTCGATCGAATGCAACACTGGCTTCCTTCAACGCGTCGGGCAGCCGAGACCTCCGTGGTTTCCTTACCATCCCGCATGCAGCGCGAGGCCCTCTGCCCCGAGCTTTGTATTCTTTCTTGATAAAAGCAGCGCTCATCGCGCTTCGCCGCTGAACGGCAACGGAGATGAACTCTGTGGCGTCGCACCGCTGCCAACCGCGTACCATCGCTTGCAAAACTGGCTCGTCCAGCAACGGAGCTTGCTGTCGTCTCCGTGGCGCCATATCTTGAAAACCCGCACGGCACACCTTTGTTTGGTGGCCAGAGACGCCATCATGCACGCGATTCCGCCCTCGACAACACTTACCCCCAGTTCTCATCGAGCGCCAACCACCCCATCTGCCGCACAACAAGCTTGGATCCAGCTATTTCGTGCGCTTCCACATCCACGCTCGGCAGCGGAGCGTAACGTGAACCCGATCGCATCGATTGCACCAGCTCCAGAAGATCACACCGGCCTACCACGTGTGGGCGGCAACTACGACTTTGTGGAGCCGATGGAGTGGCCACCAGGCGTGTACCGCATTCCGAACAATGTGTTCGCGGTGAATCGACCGTACCCAGTCGCCAGACGATCATCTGCGAGCGGCGAGTCCTGTGGTTGCGACGGCCAATGTCTGGGTAAGCACGGTTCCACGTTGAACAGTGCGTGCCTGAACGTCGCCACGTGCTGGATTTGCGACTCCACCAACTGCTCTCTGGGTGAAGCCTGCGGCAATCGCTTCCACCCACGCTACGCGCTCGACTTGATTCAGACCCGAGTTGGACTTGGCGTTGTCTGCTGCGAGCCAATCCCGCGCGGCGCCTTCGTCGTTGAGTACGTCGGTGAAGTGCTACTTGCCGACGATGCTGACAAACGCGCGAACAAGCAATACCAAGCGGAACTTCGCACCACGGCGTACTGGGTTGGCGGAATGCGCGTGATCATCGATGCGATCTCTTGCGGCAACGAGAGTCGCTTCATCAATCACTCTTGCCACCCGAACTGCGCTCTCTATGACTGCAACTGGACCAACACGTCCCGCTTGGGTATCTTTGCGCTGCGCGACATACCGCCCCTGCAGGAGCTAACATTCCAGTACCGACAGCGCTCGCGAATGCTGTTCCAATGCCAGTGTGGCTGGCCCAAGTGTAAGTCGGAGCTGCAGCCAACCCCGTAGCCTTGGATGCTGCTCATGCCTGAAGCATTCCGTCCGAGATCCGCCATCTGATCACCACGCCAAAACCATCCGCGATTCACGCAATGCATATGCGCGTAGTCAATATTTCATACTGTAGCATTCCCAATATGCCACGTACGTGTCCACTCACACAGTTCAAATTCCATGCATTTGGTAGCCATTCCTTCGTGCTAGCTCCAGCCATCGCTCTTTGCGACGACGTTCGCTCTTAGCTACGCCTTGGCGACACGGGCGACGGGCACCCAGCGCCCCTCCCTCCACCAACATGCTGCTGAATCCGCTGGCTGGAATCACGGCGGCAGGAAGGGATATCGTCACCACCACCACGCCTCGCTACCACACCGAACACTACTGGGGGCGTCGGGGCACCATACTGCTGTCGCCTTGCTGCGACTGCTACGACTGCTAAGCAGGGGGCAGCAGCGGTGATAGCAGTGCGGGCGGCATTCTCGCTGTCTGGCTTGGTAGCTTTTTCGCAAATGGCGCACAGGCGTTCCCGCGCCCCACCCCTCGAACTGGTAGCACCCCGGTATCCGAGACGATGAAGCCATGCGACGGCGTCGGCTCCAGCGAAATCTAATTCGGGAGCTGTCCCATGCCAGTTCTAGCGCTCTCATTGGTCTAAACCCCCTAAGACCAGGCCCACGACCCTCCACAACTCTATATCCCATGCCCCATAGCGCCGTTTCCATATTTAGCGTTGAGTACTTTGGCGAGTAACGATTTCGGTGCGAAGGGTCGCTGCGACCACCCTATCTCGTCGAAGAAGTATCGATTTTAACCGATACACCGATCCGAGGGGGCGGTACCGAGCCAATGGGCGAGACCTTAACTTAGCGCGGGAGCAAAACGTAAAGACACTCGAGTAAGTCTAATATGAAATTTGGTTAAGTAGCTGTCCCGTAGGTGTCCCGTAAGGGAGCCGCCCCTTACTGAAACGCAGTCACGGCTGCTGACCTGGCTGCGCCACACCCCTTTCAAGTGGCAACAGACCCCTCCGAAATGGCAACTTCAAGCCATATTTTCCTCAAAATGCGATATACCGGCTAATTTTGTCGGTACTTCAACGTCAGGGCTCTGTAGGCTTTCAGCCTTAAGCTGAAAGAATACTCGTTGTGGTCGGTAAAATATAAGCGTGCATGCAAAATTCCAAACAAACCCAAATACGTTTTTTGCTACTTTATCAAAAACACCAGTGCCAGGATGAAATTTTGTGGGTGCGAGGCAGCAACAAAAAAGACCCCGTGATGGCAAGGACAAGGTGAAGCGGACGAGCAGCGGCGAGGACGGATGACGAAGACATGGCGATAGCAGTGACAAGTGTGATGGTTCACATACGGGTTGGAGCGTGGCGCGGGTCGACCTACCGCCGCCCAATCTGGCCACCTGAAGATCGAGAAGCAGACAAAGAGATGCATCGTGAGGACACGACAGGAGGGAAGACCAAGGCAGCAGCAATGAAGCAAGACATATTCGAAGGAGATGCGACATCAAGGGGCGAGCGAACGGCCCAGCGCGGCCGTGAAGGGCGGTCATAAACCCACCAAGCCTGCCATGCATGCGTAAGTATAGGAGCTCCGGCTCACTCTCGAAGATCCCCAGTGCTGCACAAGGCACGCGGAAGCAAGGTGAAACAACGCGGCGAAACCGTTCACACAACAATAGCGAAGAACCGGCATTACGGTTAGCAGTGCCATACAAGTAGTAGCTGAAGTGTCAGTGAGTTGAGCGAAGTCATTTCGGAGTGCTTGAGCGCTTGATGAAGCAGGTATCTGCAGCCCCGCACGAGGTCGTCGGTATCGGCAGGCCAAGTGCAGCGGGGCTGCCGTAGCTTTAGCGTCAGAGGAAGACACAGACTCAGAGAGTCTCTAGTTCAGTTATAACCTCGACTCTATACGAGAGTCAGTAATGAGCACCGTAAGTCTACTACTTACGAACTCTATGTAATGCCTTAAACAAGGCAAAGGAAGTCTAGGCTTCAAACTGTGAACTGAATGTATTGTTGTTTATCGCGGCAAGACCGCCTGCTATCTGAATGTATATGTCTCACTATCTACCATAGTAGAGTCTAGTCAAATGCATATCCGTTGGTTGTGAGGTCACCGGCTTCTATCTAATGTATCAGACGTAAACTATGTGCGCACAGAACCCCGTTACATATCTGGTCCGTCTAAGTTTAACTTTTTTGATCGGAAAAGATGATCATGGGTCAAACCACCTCCTTCTGAGTTGCAGTGGAGAGGCGCTCAGCCAACTCGATGCATGTGAGCTTGTGCTCTGGTCAGTGGCAGCGTACGGTCCATCTTAAAGAAGACTAACTAGTCAACCCGAGACAAAAGCCTCTGAGCCGTACGCAACGTGCAGGATAAGCTGTGCGTTGCCTTCAGTTCGGACGCAAAGACGTTCCCGGAGGCCGCGCTGCGGACAACTTGGCGCACTTGGCGGTCGGTGAGGCTCGCGGGACCCCCCCCCCCCCCCCCCCCCCCCCCCCCGCCCCCCCCCCCCGCGCCCCCCCGCCCCCCGCCCCCCCCCCCGCGCCCCCCGCCCGCGGCCAGGCGCCG
>JAABLK010000584.1:0-22552 GCA_012295415.1 Phytophthora chlamydospora | reverse complement strand
TTGAGCAGCACGCGCGTCTCCTTCTCGTAGGCGCCCAGCTCCCCGCTGAGATTCAGTCCGCGGCGACAGATCTGATGATTCAGCACGAAGTCATTGCGCAGAGCCACCAGGTAGTCGCCCAGGCGGTCGGGCGTCTGGATGACACGAGGCGGTCGGTTGTTCTTGTGCCATCGGGTAGGCCTTGACATCGTAAGGCGAGTTGGATAATGAAGCAGCGAGGATATCGTCAATGGGTTCAGAAAAGGTTCACACAATCTCTACATCAACTACGCGACTACCGAGATCACTTCAACTTGCTGTTTCCACTCGTCATTTACGCCGCGACATTGAGGAAAAGGAGCGTGGGTTCGCCTTGATAAAGAAGTCTGGATCTCGTTATACAGATAGCGTCATGTCTCGTCGAGAAGAGAGGTCCTCGAATTACAGCCACTGCTTTCGCATGGCAAGCAATCTGGCCTCGGGGGCAGGAAGCTGGAGCTTCACGTCGGCGATCTCGTCAATCCTGGCCCGAATTTCAGGCGTCAGCTTGTCGACGAAGTTGAGCGAGTCTAGATTTTCGTCGAGCTGCGCCACGCTGGATGCGCCGAGGATAACTGTCGAAACCTTTTCGCTGGAAACGCACCACGCGATCGCGAGTTGGGCCAGCGTACAACCGATTTCTTTGGCGATCTCGGCCAGCTTGTCCGCCTTTGTAACCTTGGCTTCAAACCCGTCAGCCACGTAGTTCATGTAGGACGACATGGACAACCGCGAGCCCTGCAATCATCAGCAGCAATGCAAAATATGCAAAGTCAGTCACAGAGCTGCTCGAAGGCCGTACACAATAGTTTTTGAGCCTAACCTCAGGAATCCCCTTGCTGTACTTGCCCGTCAAGATTCCGAATGCAAGCGGAGACGACGTCGTGAGTCCGTAGCCGTATTTCTGCATAAGAACGACGGCATATTAGTTTCATGAGCCAAGAAAGGTGCATCTGCACCATTCTGTCACCTTGTGGAGAACGTCGTAGTCGAGCTCGACGCGCGAGCGCTCCAGGATATGGTACTGCGGTTGATCAAAAGCCTGTAGTGTAGCAATCCGGAACCGTGTCAGTCATTCATTCAAGAAAAACTCCACGCACTAGCCAGCAGTAACATCTTACTGGTCGGATGAGGCCAAGACGGTCTGCAATCTCACACGCCTCAATGATATCGTGCGCACTCCACTCGCTGGTGCCCCAGTAGAACGCCCACCCTCGTTCAATAACATGGTTCATTGCGCGCACCTGCATCAATGCACACAGTGAGCACTCGCCACGTTGATCTCCTCAACCACCTTATTCTACCGTCTCCTCGATTGGGGTGCATGGATCCGGTCGATGGCAAAAGATTGTGTCGACGTATTCCAGTCCGAGGCGTTTGAGCGAGGCCCTGGTGCCTTCCTCGATGTGCTTGCGACTGAGTCCCTGCTCATTGGGCCCCGCCTTCTGGTCACTGCCGTGTTTGGTGCCGAAGAAGATCTTGGTGCTCACGACCAGGTCCTCTCGACTCCACACGCCTCGCTCGATGCCCGTCGCAATGATCTTCCCCACGAACGCCTCGGAGTGACCGCCAGCGTAGGCCTCTGCCGTGTCGAAGAAGTTGACGCCCCGCTTGAACGCGCGCTCCATGACGGCGTACGACTTGTCGAAGTCCAGTTGCGTGTTGAACGTGACGAAGCTACCGAACGAGAGCTTCGACACCAGCAGCCCCGTGTTCCCCAGGAAGCGGTAGGTCATGGGGTTAGCCGCGGGGGCGGGGGAATCGCCGCTGGAGGACATGCTCAGCCGACCAAGCAAGCGGCTTTTGATACGCAGGTTTCGGTTTTGGAATACGGAAGTGTGGCGTCGAAGGATTCGAGGCGAAAGAACTGCTCCAAGTGGCGAGAGCTTCAGGGGATGCCGTTCATCCAAGTATTATTGGCAAGCTCACGAGGAGACCCGAGCATTTTACGAGCCAACTTGCTTGAGCTGCAGGACTGAGCGTTCCTCCATGCATTTGCTCGGCGCTTATCAGCTTCACCGCCAAGGCTGTGAGGTCAAGCACATCGCCAGTATTTTTAGTGAGGAAGGAAGACGAGCTGGGCACTCAACGCAATGCGCGACTTTGCCAAGAATATCGAGTGCAGTCATGTTCTTATCGCTCCTTCAGCACCTGACCCTGCTGGTAGCAAGAAGTGGGTCAGTAGCACACTCAAGTGCGGCACTTTCCCACGTGCCGTTCGCGGAGCTGCAGTTGGGTTTCAGCCGTGTATAGTAGAACACCTCAGAAGCAGCGTGGAAGATGTACTCGACCAAGGTGCTCAACAAGAACATCGCGCAGAGCTACCTCACCATCGGCGATCCGTACCGAGACCCGCACCTGATTGAAGGTATGCCATGTTCATGCAGGGCCTCCTCCCCCATGAATGTTAAGCTCACGCTGCCTTCTTTGCCTCATCCTTACCAGGCAAGAACTCTCGTCACAAGGGCAAGCAGATCCTCACTGTTCCAGCGAAGAATACTTGCAATGGCTCCGGGTACTTCGACAAGAAGACGTACTCGTCGGACCCGTTGCAGGACAACACGGCGTACCTCAAGTCGCAGCCGATGGACTCGCGCAAGGCCGGCTTCGGGTCCAAGGATGCGAGTCGTCGAGATGAGTTTATGAGCCACGTTCGCACGGAGCAGTATCGCGAGACGTTGGACACGGAGATGAAGATCCTGGACAAGCAGAAGCAGAACGACCCGCCGGGTCTCTTCGAAGCGCTCGACTCGCTCAACAAGAGCCATCACTTTCCCGAAGGCCTCCAGGAGACCAAGCACCTGTACGACATCGGGCGTTCGCAGAACACCGAGTTCAACCAGAAGTCGCACCGAGACACTTTCTACACCATGCGCGTGGGCAACTCGCAGTACAAACGCAACAACGGGCCCTTCATGCTCACGTCCGAGTCGGTCGGCCTCGGTGCCGACGATGTCACCGGCAATCGCCCGAACCCCAAGGGGGCCAGCACCAAACAGTTCTACGACCACAGCCACCTCCACACCTAAGCAACCGACAGTAAGGCCTTTAAGACAAGCCAAGACAAACGGTCAGTTCATTCGTTAGGTCCTCAATGAGCCCTCCTCCTTCCCTGACGTGACCTTCATTCGATACGACACGTGCAAGGTTAGTCGATGGCGCGGGCCTTTTTCAGTAGGTCCACCAACTCGCCAGACCGCTGCAATTCCTGCACGTTGTCGTTTCCGCCGACACTTTTTCGCTTGATGAAAAGGTTGGGCACGGTGGACTGACGCGTCATGCGGAACAGGAAGGCCTGGATCGCAGCGCCGTCTTCACGCGTATCCAGCTCGAACACCACGGGCTTGGCGCCGAGCCCCGCCAGCGTCTCCTTGGTCTTTTTGCAATACGGGCAGTACGACTTGCTGAAGAGCACCAGCGGGTTCTGGTTGATGGCCGACCACACGATGTCTTCAGCGAGCGTGCCGCTCTTCTCCAGCATGTTGCGCAGCGTGCCTGTCTGCTGCAGCTTCTGCATCTCGCGGAGACCGCCAACGTACTGGCCCTTGATGAACACGAGCGGGAGCGACTTGCGGCCGGTGAGCGCCTCCACAGCCTCGAGCTCGAACGGGATGTGGTTGGCGAAGCCGATCTCCTTGGTGCGCACGGTGGTACGGAACTTGTGCAGCATCTTCTCCACCTCGTTCTTCTCGGGACAGTCCTTCTCAGATATGATGACGACGCTGTGCGGCGTCTCGAGCACGTACGTGAGCTCCTCGAGGCGCTTCCTGGCCTCGTCATTGTCATTGGTCAGACGCTCCACGAACTCGACCTTCTCGAAGGCGATCTGGCGGTCGCGGTCCTCCATGGCCATGAAGCCGGGCTCCATCTTCTTGGAGATGAACTCGACGGTGTGCCAGCCCTCGACCACGCGGCCGAAAGTCGTGTAACCCGGGCCGTCCTCGCTGGGCCGGTTGCGCTCCGAGTTGTCGTGCAGCATGATGGCGAACTCGGTGCTGCCCGAGTCCGACTTGTGGCTGCGCGCGAGCACCACCATGCGCTCCGTGCTGGGCGCGCTGTACTCGACAGGCAGCTGACCTACGGGCGACTCCTTGTCGAAGAGGAAGCCGCCGCCTTGCAGCACGAACTTGGGCTCGTTGTAGTAGAAGCCCGCGTCTTTCAGGTAGAAGCCGCTGTCCACGAGCTGCTGGAAGGCCGCCACGGTCTTGGGCGCGTGCTCCGGGAACAGGTCCACCGTGAAGGTGCCAAACTTGGTGGAGAACTGCACCATCGTCTTGTTGTGGAAGGGCGTGGACAGCACCGGGTGCATCTGCGAGCTCGAGAACTGCCACACGTGCACGAAGATCATGAGGCTGAAGAACGTCACCACGGCATACACCAGCGGCGCGCCGAACCACGACGAGGAAGACGCAGTGGAGGGTCGCGGACGGCCTGCACGCGGCATCGTCACGTCCGGGTCGGCTGCAGGTGGCGCAGCAGGCACGCGGCGCTTGTTGGCGGGGACGTCCATGGGCTCTGCCTGCTACGCGATAGCTTCCAGAATGATCCTTATTTCATGATCCTTATTCAACCATGGCCTAAAAATGGGCTCGTGTCTACCCATATAAAGGGGATAGCGTCCCAAAAAGAGAGGCCAAGTGCCCCCAATTTTCAAGCTTCTCGCATACCCTTTTTTGATCAAGATAGCTGCACTATATGTCCCCTTATTAAGGGCATTTGTCCCTTAATTAAGGGAAAGGGGCCGCGGTTGCAGCAGGTCCTGTCTGTCGCGACCGACCTGCCAACTGCCCTGCTCACTCGATCAGACCAACTCTCGGACGAATGCAGCTCGCGGCCTTCGTTGACCGCGTGGGGGCGGCGATCGCCAGCCAGGACGGCGAGACGCTGGCGCAGATGCTGGGGCTAACGACTGGCTGCGCGGTCGTGGAGATGGGCGCGCTCTCGGCGCCGCAGGTGGCACAGACCTGCCACAGCAAGCTGGCGCGCCTGGACGGCTACGCCGAGGTGGTGGGCGGCGTCCTGCAAGCGCGCAAATACTTGGACTCGCAGAGCTTCGCGGACGCCTACAGCGCACAGATCGGCGCCGTCATGTACGTGCAGGGCAGGACGGAGGACGGAGGGCAGGACACTAATGATCTTTTTTTTTCTCTTTGTGCATTTGTAGCAAGTTCATGGAGATGTTTCGGGAGGAGACCAACTGGGTCATGCCCTTCCTGCACGTGCTGTTCGTGGACACGCGGCTGCTGGCAGCCAGGGTGCGTGGCTGGAGAGGGAGGCGCCTAATGACAGGAGCTGGGCTGACGAACTTTGTGCTCTTTCTGTCGTCTAGGCGGACCACGAGGCCTCGCAGAAGGCCGGGGACGAGGTCCACGACAGTCTGCGCAGCGCCGAGCAGCACCTGAAGAAGGGCTTCGCTATGGCGGCCAACGACCGCGCGCCGCCAGAGCACAACAAGAAGCTGGGCGCGCTCTTCATCGTGAACCAGCTCTTCAAGATCTACTTCAAGCTCAACATGATCCACTTGTGCCGCAACCTCATCCGCGCCGTGGAAGGCCCGGCCTTCCCCAAGTTCGAGCTCTTCAACAAGAGCGACAAGGTCACGTACCAGTACTACGTGGGCCGCATCTCCATGTTCGAGGACCAGTACCAGAAGGCCGAGACGTGCCTCGACTACGCGTGGAAGCACTGCCACCGCGGCAAGGCGCGCAACAAGCGCATGATCCTGCAGTTCCTCGTGCCAGTGAAGCTGCTGCTGGGCGTCATGCCGTCTCCGCAGCTGCTGTCTGACTTCGCGCTGGAAGAGTACACGGGCCTCACGGACGCCATTCGGGACGGCAATCTACACCTCTTCACGGAGTACTTGGCCCAGTACCAGGACAAGTTCATTCAGCAGGGCGTGTATTTATTGATCGAGAAACTCCGCCTCTTGGTGCTGCGAAACCTGTTCAAGAAAGTGTACGTAGCGCGGAGATTGCCGTCCTTGTTAATTGATACGTTCGGTAGCTTTATACTGACTGGTGTCGTGTTCGTGCGCAGCTACCTGATCCAGCAGAACCACCAACTGCACATGCACGATTTCCAGCTGGCGCTGCAGGTTGCCACGGGGCAGACGATGGACATGGACGAGATCGAGTGCGTCCTCACGAACCTCATCTTCAAAGGCTACATCAAAGGGTATATGTCCCACACGAAGAAGATCCTCGTCATCAGCAAGACGCATCCCTTCCCTCCGATCGTGGACGTGTCGGGTTAGATAGCGGTTTGATGCGCTGGGCGAATACCAGCGATAGATTGTCGCCAGATACGACCGCCTTGGGTTGCTTCTACCCATTTGTCTCTCACTTTTGTACCATCGTTCGCATCATGGCTTCTAGCTCCAGTCGTCTGGCACGCTTGTAGTCTTGGATGAGCTCCTCTCGAGTTTTCCCAGAGGTATCGCCCGAGCCCGAGCCAACTAGTTTCAGGATCGATGAAGCCTTAACCGTGTCATGCGAACTCGTAGGTTCCGCACGACCAGCTAGCTGGGACTTGTCAACGCGGCTTCGGCGGCTTCCAGCAGCAACTTGGTCGCTTTTGGTGTAGCTTGCACTCGGAGGGGTTGGAGCCCGATACCTTCCAGGATATCGCGAATCTGCCTGAGGTGACACTGGAAGGACATGCTTCGCCGGTGCAGGTTCTCGCTGAACCACTGGTGGGTCACTGGTCTCCACTCTGTTTGATCTTCTTTCGTTGCCAGGATCTGGCTGCGTCTCACGCAAAGGTGGTGGCACTCCTACGAGCTGTCGACGAAGCCTCGTTTCGACAGCCCAGGACCTGGTTACTGTTGGTCGCCATGTGGACGCCGTATCAACCGCACTGCCACTGGAATGTGCGGAGTCAGTGCCTGCGTTTTGGGCTTCCATCTCCTGTTCATGGGAAACTCTTCAGCCTTTCATTTACTGATCGGCTGTAGTAAACAGCTAAACGCACCGCTTCCAGCATCCAATTCAAGCGAGCCTCCTTGGATTGAAGCTCATTCTCAAGGCTGGACAGTTCATCTTTCGATTGCGCACCCTCGTGCTGCGGCCTAGCAGATACGCTTTCGAATGACGACCTTTTCATCTCGGAGTCTTGACGAAGACTGCGAGCACTTGCACTGATCTCGCCCTGCATCGATTGAGGTTTGAGCATCTGCCTTGCTGAAAATTGTTGCGGCGACATTCGCACTGGAGCTCCACTAGCAACGGTAGATTTACCGCTCGTGTTGCCGAGGCGCTCGTTCCTGTAGCAAGCAATCTTTAGCCCCCCTACAGATCGACCAAACAATAAAATCTTACTTCTCAACAAGACGTGATCGCTCTGACTGCAGCAGCAACTCCTTCAGGCGTCGATTTTCTTCGACGAGCGCGGTGTTCATATTCAATGGGCTTCCATCCCCGTCGATAGATCTCTGACTTGCCTTTCGTAGTAGTTCTCGCAGGCGATTTACCTCGGCCTGTGCGAAGCATACATTATACTATTTAGTGAAGAAGCAAGCTCATCAAAGCAAGAAGACATTCACTCACACGCATGGCCTGAATCTGACGCTCGTAATGCAGACGCAGCTCGCCGAGCATTTCGTTGCGAAAGAGACTGCGTCGGATGGGGCGACAGCGGATGGCTTTGAGGCGTTCAGCGAATCGTAAAGTAGCGAACGACTCCTCCAAGCTTCCTTTGGACGGACTTATCGTTACGATGAAAGCCGTCCGCCCTGACCCCTGAAGGCAAGGCTGGAGTAAGCGCGTCAAGACCGAGTCTCGGAACGGCACGTGCGACCTCTCCTTTTGAGTGAGCGCCATGACACAGTTCGTCAGAGCCGACAAACTCTTATTGATCGAAGCCAACTCGCTTGCGTATTTGTCCGTTAAGTCGCTTCCGTTCACGTGCCATTTCTCGGATCCTCTACAGTAGAGCAACAAACCCACAGCACGGCAGGTTAGTATTCGCAATGAAGCGCATGACTCCAAAAGCTGAGGAGCAAATCTCACGCAAGGTCGACGAAGAAGAGCCTCGAAAGACACGTCTTCTTTGAGCTTGTCTTGTTGGATCCGTCGTCCGCAAGGGTTTTTCGAAGCGTAACTTGAAACACGGCATGCCCTCGGCTGCTGAACTGGTTGTAGAAGTTGTCTCGTACTTCTCGATGTAGCGAGCCCTGCATCGAAAGCAGCTTAACTTCATTTCTTCGCATGTGCTTCTAGCTTTTGGGTGGTTAGGATGATGTACGCACTCACCTCGCGAAATGCTTGAAGTAACTCTGCTTTACTGCTCACATTGCGCGATGTCATTCCGTCGACAAACACTGAGCCATCGAGCTTTTGCCGAATTTGAAGACTTTTCGCATCCTTTGCGCTGGCAGGGCTATTCCAGCGAGCACGTTGCGTTTGTGAGCCGTTCGTCGCCGCAGCTTTGGCATCCGGTGACTGGTTGCCCTTCCCATTCGGTGGCCCCTCTGGAGAAAGGATATCGTAGATCTTTTCGTTGTAAATCTACAATATCGTCACCAACGTACTTCGAAGTAAGTCCTATCCAAGGTGCGTATGACCGGTTCTAATCCACAAGAGCCTCACCTCGATGAACGAGCAGTAGACACTGAACGAAGCGTCTACAGCCTTCCGCTTTTCGCGCTCTATCTCGGCAAATAGCCGCTGAATACTTCTCGGAACCACTCCATGGCATGCTGGAACCTCCTTCAAGATGTCCGTGCTTTCGTCACGTTGGAGCCCGCTCATGGCTGGTCGAATGAAAGCAGGTGAGCAATACGCTGGATGCACGCAATTCGTGCAGATCTACGACTCACTATACGTTTTTCCCGTCCCGGTTTGACCACTACAGCAGCACAAACACACTAACAATGACGGAAACCTGGAGATGCATGCAGTCGACCAACTTACTAGGCAAACACGCTGCAGTCGAATCCCGCGATAAGAGCATCAACGCACTCTACGAAGAAGAAACAGGTTAATGTCATTGCTCGCTGCGAGCACCACTTCGACGGATCAGCTTCGCACCTGACACGCTGAGGTAGACGCTGTCTTGTGTCGCGTCGTTTGCAAACACAGCGTCGGCTTTCAAGGCCTTGAGTTGACCGTTCTTCTCCCACATGATCTCACTGCCCTGAGTCGTGCACGCCACTTCACACATCAGAGCTAGCGCCAAAGCCCAGCGTGTGGGGTATCAGTCACCTGGATGGTTATCGTCGCTGGAGCCGAGTCGGGCCCACGGACCTCGGTCTCGATTGTTTTGGGCCACGACTCCTCCCTGGCTTGAAGGGGCCTGACACGCACAACAACTTTCATCTTCTCCTCGCTCGCCGCGCTCGGGTTGTTGCCACCTGCACCCATTGCCACGTCGCTAGCGGCGCCGCTGACCATGCGTGTCAAGCTTCCTACGGCTGCTACCAGTTCCTCAGACTTCGCATCAGTTACTGGCATGTCTAGTATCAAAATAGATGGCAGTCCAATGTGCTTGCTGGTCGAGACACCGGCACGAACAGGCCACTTCTCTGCAAGAATCCTGAATGTTGAGCATTGAGGACTGTGGTGTGCGTCCGAGAAGCATACAATTCGACACTACCGCTTTGATCACGGAAAGGTGCTCGCTGACTCACGGGCATTGCCACTTCATGTACATGTAAAGCACCAGCACTGCCAATCCCTGGCTCCAGTTGCGTGCTGCGCTGCGAGCTGCTGCGGGCGACGCGCTTGCGTCGCGGCCCGAGAGATCGACCCACGTGTCCTCTGATTGGCCGATGGGCGCAAAGCATTCAACTTGCCGATCAACTCACCGATCCGCTCGAAATGACGCAGCGCGGTCGGCACCAGCCCCAAAGCTGCTCCAAAGATCGAGAGTCAAAGCTCGAGCACCGGCCACCGCACCCCGACACGTATTGCTCATGACGACGACGGCACTTGGCGCGCGTCTGCGTCGCCTTGATTAAAAACCCGCCGTCCACCCCGGCGACGACTGGCCCTGCCTCGCGTGACGGCATTGTCGAGAGTCGAGAGCGCGACACGGAAGGGGAAACGAGTGGAGACCTCGGCTCGACACGTGTGCAATCAACCACGCTTGTCAAAAACAAAGGCAACATGGACAAGAAGTATCCTTCGCCCCGTCTCTTGCGGTCACAAGAGACGCGCGGCGCGAATCCAAGCAGAAATGCCACGTACCCCGTACGGCGTCTCACTGCGGTCGAATCTTGGCACCAAGTTGGTTCTTGCTTCTTGCCTTCGACGTCAACTAAGACGAGCATTTCCGAATTGGCCTTCCAAGCCTCAAGTTCCTGAAAACAAGCCCCCCCCCCCTCTTTCCTACAATGGTGTCGATTGTGTCCATCAAGGCCCGCCAGATCTTCGACTCGCGTGGCAACCCGACCGTGGAGGTTGACCTTGTCACCGAGCTCGGCGAGTACCGTGCCGCCGTCCCCAGTGGAGCGTCGACGGGCGAGTTCGAGGCCCTGGAGATGCGCGACGGTGGCGCCGACTACATGGGCAAGGGTGTCCTTAACGCCGTGAAGAACGTGAACGACATCATCGCCCCCGCTCTTATCGGCAAGGACGTGACCAAGCAGGAGGAGCTCGACCGCTTCATGGTTGAGAAGCTCGACGGCACGCAGAACGAGTGGGGCTGGTGCAAGAAGAAACTTGGCGCCAACGCCATCCTGGGTGTGTCCCTTGCTCTGTGCCGCGCCGGTGCCGCTGCCAAGAAGCAGCCCCTGTGGCAGTACATCGCCGACCTCGCCGGCAACCCGACCCCGTGCCTGCCCGTGCCGTCGTTCAACATCATCAACGGTGGCTCGCACGCCGGCAACAAGCTGGCCATGCAGGAGTTCATGATCCTCCCCGTGGGCGCCACTAGCTTCACGGAGGCCATGAAGATCGGTTCGGAGGTGTACCACAACCTGAAGAAGGTGATCAAGGGCCGCTACGGCCTGGACGCCACCGCTGTGGGTGACGAGGGTGGTTTCGCCCCTAACATCCAGTCGAACGGTGAGGCCATCGACCTTATCGAGGAGGCCATCAAGACTGCCGGCTACACGAACCAGGTGCGTCTTGGCATGGACGTTGCCGCCTCGGAGTTCTACACTGGCGCGAAGGACGCTCGTTACAACCTTGACTTCAAGAACGAGAACGCCCCCGAGTCGGAGAAGATCCCCGCTGAGAAGCTGCAGTCGGTGTACGAGGGCTTCATCTCGAAGTGCGCTGCGTCGAGCAAGATCGTGTCTATCGAGGACCCGTTCGACCAGGACGACTGGGAGTCGTGGGTGAAGTTCACGGGCAAGGTCGGCAAGGACGTGCAGATCGTCGGCGACGACCTCACGGTGACCAACCCCACCCGTGTGAAGAAGGCCATTGAGCTGAAGGCTTGCAACGCCCTTCTGCTGAAGGTGAACCAGATTGGCAGCATCACGGAGTCTATCGAGGCCGTGACGATGGCCAAGAAGGCCGGCTGGGCCATCATGGCCAGCCACCGCAGCGGTGAGACGGAGGACACGTTCATCGCCGACCTGGCTGTGGGTCTGTCTGCCGGCCAGATCAAGACGGGTGCCCCGTGCCGTTCGGAGCGTCTGGCGAAGTACAACCAGCTTCTGCGTATTGAGGAGGAGCTCGGCGCCAAGGCTCGTTACGCTGGCGAGGACTTCCGTAACGTGGAGAAGCTCGGCAAGTACTCGACCTTCTAAGTGTCGAATCGCTAGCATCGTCGAGTAGAGTTAGCATTAGCGTGTTCGGCGCTAAGGTGATCAATCGACATACTTTTTATGGCTACGTTGAGTGGATCGCTCATGTTGAAGTCTCTTCGAAGATATGTCTGACGTGGCGGGTATTGGATGGGAGACGGAAAAGATCGCAAGGACATCATCATAAGCAAAGGCTCGCTCGAAGCTACCGTTTCAACCTATAGCGGTGACTTCGCCCGCCAGGGAGGAAGGCTGTGCCATTCCCGTTCTTGCTGGATTCGCTGCAACGTCCGTGGCGGCAAGCGGACTCGAGGACTCGCGCGTGGATTGCCCGTAAGTGGCTACAGTCAGGGCTGTGCTGTCGACGAAGCTGCCTTGCACGACCGACAAGACCATCAAGGCAAGGGAGTCCTGGCTGCGGCAGCTGCAGCGCCGCGCGACGACTGCATCGATCATCGCGCAGCAGTAAGCTAAGCGGCCCTATGCCATGGCGGTCTGCAGCGAACCAAGTCACGGGGCCCGCATTGTTTTTATCCGAAGAAGCAGGCGTGCAGCGCGCGCACAACGATCCAGAACTTTGTACGGAGACATTTTCCGCATGATGCAGTGGCGACGGCGCGGTGGTGTGGCTGCACCGCGAGACTTCCGGCCTGCCATCACTCACAGCGCCATCGAGCACTGCAATAGCAGCGCGAATGCCCCGAGCGGTGAATGCTCGATGGCGATAGCCCTGCGTCACTGCGTGAACCTCCGACGACGCCGCTGAGACAGCGGCGGGGACCGCATTTGACAAGCGTCGTCGGACCGCTTTAACCCGGTTGCCTTTGCTTCCTCACCATGGGCAACCCGTGCAATCAACGCGCATGAGTCCGCTCTGCACACGGCGGTCATAGAAGCCGCACCGCGCAACCCCATTGGCCCAAAAGGAATCTGCGCTGCGTGTCTCTTGCGACCACGCCCGCCAATCAGATGACGCCAGTCCAAGCAGCGGCGAAAATGAAAGCGGCGACGCCACTCAATATCCTGCTGTATTCGATAGCGAACGAAAACGAAAGGATCAAAACAAATATAAAAACAACCAAACACCTCTCACACTTTATTCCAGTCTACACCAACAACCATTTCCATCACTGTACTATCCAATTCAGGACGGGGGAAAGATCGGGGAGGGGTGAGTGTGGCAAATACGCGATCCAAAAGCGGGAGTCGCCACCTTGGTCTCATTTCCGAATTGGCCTTCCAAGCCTCAAGTTCCTGAAAACAAGCCCCCCCCCCTCTTTCCTACAATGGTGTCGATTGTGTCCATCAAGGCCCGCCAGATCTTCGACTCGCGTGGCAACCCGACCGTGGAGGTTGACCTTGTCACCGAGCTCGGCGAGTACCGTGCCGCCGTCCCCAGTGGAGCGTCGACGGGCGAGTTCGAGGCCCTGGAGATGCGCGACGGTGGCGCCGACTACATGGGCAAGGGTGTCCTTAACGCCGTGAAGAACGTGAACGACATCATCGCCCCCGCTCTTATCGGCAAGGACGTGACCAAGCAGGAGGAGCTCGACCGCTTCATGGTTGAGAAGCTCGACGGCACGCAGAACGAGTGGGGCTGGTGCAAGAAGAAACTTGGCGCCAACGCCATCCTGGGTGTGTCCCTTGCTCTGTGCCGCGCCGGTGCCGCTGCCAAGAAGCAGCCCCTGTGGCAGTACATCGCCGACCTCGCCGGCAACCCGACCCCGTGCCTGCCCGTGCCGTCGTTCAACATCATCAACGGTGGCTCGCACGCCGGCAACAAGCTGGCCATGCAGGAGTTCATGATCCTCCCCGTGGGCGCCACTAGCTTCACGGAGGCCATGAAGATCGGTTCGGAGGTGTACCACAACCTGAAGAAGGTGATCAAGGGCCGCTACGGCCTGGACGCCACCGCTGTGGGTGACGAGGGTGGTTTCGCCCCTAACATCCAGTCGAACGGTGAGGCCATCGACCTTATCGAGGAGGCCATCAAGACTGCCGGCTACACGAACCAGGTGCGTCTTGGCATGGACGTTGCCGCCTCGGAGTTCTACACTGGCGCGAAGGACGCTCGTTACAACCTTGACTTCAAGAACGAGAACGCCCCCGAGTCGGAGAAGATCCCCGCTGAGAAGCTGCAGTCGGTGTACGAGGGCTTCATCTCGAAGTGCGCTGCGTCGAGCAAGATCGTGTCTATCGAGGACCCGTTCGACCAGGACGACTGGGAGTCGTGGGTGAAGTTCACGGGCAAGGTCGGCAAGGACGTGCAGATCGTCGGCGACGACCTCACGGTGACCAACCCCACCCGTGTGAAGAAGGCCATTGAGCTGAAGGCTTGCAACGCCCTTCTGCTGAAGGTGAACCAGATTGGCAGCATCACGGAGTCTATCGAGGCCGTGACGATGGCCAAGAAGGCCGGCTGGGCCATCATGGCCAGCCACCGCAGCGGTGAGACGGAGGACACGTTCATCGCCGACCTGGCTGTGGGTCTGTCTGCCGGCCAGATCAAGACGGGTGCCCCGTGCCGTTCGGAGCGTCTGGCGAAGTACAACCAGCTTCTGCGTATTGAGGAGGAGCTCGGCGCCAAGGCTCGCTACGCTGGCGAGGACTTCCGTAACGTGGAGAAGCTCGGCAAGTACTCGACCTTCTAAGTGTCTCATGTACACCGCAGTGAGCTGTAGTTCTCTTTATTAGAGATGTTAAAGCTCAACACGTATACCAGTTCTAGTTTCATTTTCACCTTTGTGCTTGGTGGTTTTCGTGCTGTTGCTCAATGTTACGTGTCATTTTGTCAAGCGGCCCTTCTTCATTGTGCTGGATTGAGTGCGGAAGGCGGAGTAATGGGCCGTCCCGCCGTAGACCTTCTTGTCGTTCGTGAAGACTGTGTACAGATCGGACGTGGACTGCTGCTTGGGCGTGCCGTAGGTGGCGAGCCAGTGCTTGAGGCTCGTGATCGTGGTGCCAGAGTGCGGCACTTCTTGCCCTTCGGCACTCTTCTCGATCTTTTCGGTGAGTTGGTCGATCTGCTTCTGCAGGTGCATAATCTGCTCCTTCAATCGCTGCACCTCGCCGCTCCGTAAGACATTCTTGACGTGATCGGGCTGCTCGTAGTAGACGAAGTATCCTGGCCGCTTGGAGGCCGTGATGGCTGCCTCCAGGTTCTTGCACGTCTTTCGAGAAACCTCATTGAACCCGCCAGGAGCTGACACCACGACATCAAATCACGTAAGTTGCTTTCCTTGGTCATAGCTCACAACAAAAGAGCTCGAAACAACACTAGGACGCACCATCGAGGAGCTCATTGAGTCTCACGGCCTTGGCCTTCTGCTGCTCCAGCAGCTCCACCTTCTTCTTCACCAGCTCTTGCGTGAGTTCCATGTCGCCCAGCAGCAACAGATCCTCTTGACCCACGCGCACGGATGCAAGTGCGGAAAGAGCTCTAGCTGAGCAGGAGCAGGCAGAAGCTCCAGCGTCCTCGCATCTCGTCCGGCAAAAATAGACCCAACTTCAATGACCATTTTTTGTGTTTTAGTCCCTTTTTGTGTTCTGAGCACTCAAATTGAACATGTGGACGGCTCTGGCAGGATGCGGCCGCTTGGCGCAGCGCCAGCGCTCGGCAAGCAGCCTACTGGCACTGCGTCTATCTACCTCGTCAGGTGTCGCGCTCGACCCTCACTACGATGCCTCTCTCTCGGCTGATGCGTTCGCGGAGTTCGTACGCAACTGCGGATTGTCCAAGAAGCGGCTGCATCAACAGCTCTATCCGCTGGAGCGAGGTACGAAGCCTTGTGCATCTCCATCTCGGATCGAAATCGTTATAGATGACGCCCTTAATGATGCAATAGGTTGTCGCGCTCCGATCGACGAGTTTCCCTTTGCAGTGGCCGTCTCTGGCGGCGCCGACAGCATGGCGCTGATGCTATTGCTGAGGGAGTATCTCCAGCGGAATCGCATCAAGACCCCGCTGCTAGCGGTCACGGTGGACCACCGGTTACGGCCTGAAAGCAGCAAAGAAGCTCTAGAGGTGGCGAAGATTTGTGCTGAGCGTGGCGGGATAACCCACGTCACCAGAGTGTGTGACTGGCATCACGAGGATGGAGGGCGAGCGAAGGAGGGCAATGCTCCGCTGAAGCCCGTGAAGCCTCGAGACAGCAAGATGGAGGAGCATGCGCGGCAATATCGATACGAGCTGCTGCGCCAGGTCTGTGTCGAGCATCGTGTACGCTGCTTATTCGTGGCTCATAACCTTGGCGATCATCTCGAGACGACGCTCTTCCGCCTCGGAAGGGCGAGCGGCGTCAACGGACTGGCAGGGATAGCGAACCGGCTGCCGTTCTTTTCTCTCGATGAATCACTGCCTCATTTCCCACATACTAAAGGCTCGGAGACGGAGGATATGGTCACGCTGGTCCGTCCGCTGCTTTCTGTCACGAAGGACCAGTTGACGGCGACGTGCGAGCGATTCGAGCAGGCATGGATACATGATCCTTCCAACGATGACCCCGTATACGATCGCGTTCGTATCCGCCAGGTGCGTCAGGTGTGTGCTTTGTTAGGAGGCTCAGAGGACTAAATCGCTGCTGTCAACAGGAGCTGAAGCGAGTTGAGCAGGAGCATGGAGCCCACGTCCTGGAGTTGATCTCGAGGTTCCAGCAGACTGCCGAGAAAGCGAAGAAAGAGTTTGCACGAGCTGGTACGAAAACGCTTGACAGCTTTCTGCGTCCTGCTGGTGAAGTGCTAACGTCCTTTGTTGCGTCTGCTGCGCAATCAGAACGAGCCATGCTTCACAAGTACACGCTGTCCTGGGAGCCCGACTTGGTCGTCCTGCGCGTGGCGGCTTTCAACGACCCCGAAATGTTCGACGAGCTGCTGTATCGTGTCCTCTCCATCATCGTCATGCACATCGGGAACAAGGAGACACCTCCACGGTTAGCCTCCGTCGCTCGTCTCGCACGGAACCTTCAGCAACTGGAGACGGGGAAGCAGGTCACGCTGGGCGGGTGTCGGGTAAGCTTGCCTTTGCGTACATTTTATCTGAAATGGCTGCGCATTAACCGAGCTGCCTTTCGTGCGCAGATCAAACGCGTCGCCAGAGGCAGCCGCCTCGAGTTCCAGCCTGAGCGCAGGCGATGGTAGCACACTTCAACGTAGAATACCGGTATCAAAACCGGTATACCAGTATAGAGGCGCACCGGTGTCCATCCGATGGTGCTCGCTGGCTGGACGACGAGAGCTCACTGCTGAACGCGCTGCTCATTGCAATACGTCTGATAAAAATGGGCAAGAAGTCTGAGCCTACTGAAGTGGCGCCCGTGCCCGGGTTCTTCGGCCACGTGGTGAAGCCCGGCCAGCCGCTCCAGTGGTCGAACGAGGTCGAGGACTTCTGCATGCAGCTCAACTCGGCGGCGCTCGGCCCGGACGCCACCAAGGGCCGCTCCACGCTGTCCGTGGTGGCCAAGACGTCCAAGATCGCGCTGTGCACGCTGACGCCCGAGGTGGCCGAGCAGTGGAACCTGACGCAGACGTTCACGCCCATGGACGGCGCCGTGGAGTTCGTGGTGGACGGCCCCAACGCCATCCACCTCACGGGCTTCATCGACGTGCAGGACGAGGAAGACAGCGGCGACGAGCACGACTTTGACGATCTGGACTCGGACGAGGAGGAGATGATGGTGTTCGGAGGCGACTCGGACAATGATGACGTGGACTCGGACGAAGAGGAGGAGGAGGAGCTCAACGACGAGGACAAGAAGACCCGCTTCGAGGTTGTTGAGGAGCGTCTCCACAAGGACGAGCCGGAAACGAAGAAGAAGTCGCCCAAGAAGGACGTGAAGAAGGAGGAGATTAAGAAGGAGTCGAAGAAGGAAGCTGTTGCCAAGAAGGCGGCCGTGGAGGCCGAGAAGAAGGCGAAGGACGAGAAGGATGCGGCCAAGAAGCAGGCCAAGGCCGCCAAAGAGGCGGAGAAGGAGAAGAAGACCGCCGAGAAGCTGGCCGAGGCCACTGCTTCCAACCCGAAGAGCAAGAAGCGCGCGGCGCCCACCGAGGCCGTGGCTGTCCCCAAGAAGGCTAAGGTCGCCACCCGCGTGCACAAGGGCGTCACCATCGAGGACCTGTACGTTGACTGTGCTCGGCCTTGTGTCTAGCTCTGTGTGAAAGCCCTTATCTAACGCGGTATCTGGCTTTGCTTTTGCTTCCCTATATTGCAGTGCCGTAGGCAAGGGTCGCCCCGTGCAGCGCGGCCGCAAGGTCGGCATCCTGTACCGCGGCCTGCTGCTGAACGGCAAGCAGTTCGACGCGAACCAGAGCCGCAAGAACCCGTTCACGTTCCGCCACAGCATCGGCGATGTGATCAAGGGCATGGACATTGGCATCGAGGGCATGCGCGTGGGCAGCAAGCGGAAGATCACAATCCCGTCGCGCCTGGGCTATGGCCGTGAGGGAGCCCCTCCTGACATCCCGGGCAACTCGGACCTCATTTTCGAGATCGAGGTGGTGAAGGCATAGAGCAGGGTACCGCGAAGGCGGCTCGAGCCTTGGCGTACACACACAAAACGAAGTGAACTGCACTTTTGCTATGCCGTCCTTTGTTGTCTTATTCTCAAAGACTGAATCTGTACAGGTACCGCATTGCATTTTTGGTCATGGGAAAACTACCGGACCGCAGTACGAATCGTAGCCTCTCTACCAATTGCAACACGAGCAGAGGGTTTCCCATACTCGACGCGTAGAGATTATTCCAACCTCTTCAGCTCTAGCGAGTCCAATGCAGAGACGGTGAAGACTGCAAGCAGAGCGAGCAAACTCAAACGCATGATGACTTTTTTCCTGAAAAAATAACGAAGGTCAGTTCGGTAATACTTGATGTAGTGCTCAACTGCCGTCCGAATATGGTGTGGCTGATGCAGTGATCGTGAGCTCTGTCGTCTCAATGTTCGTCCATGTTTTAATACTGAGCCGGCCAAAGGTTCGATACATGCCACACACTTGGTTCCTTCAAAGCACACATCCTATCTTGGATGGCCATTTTGCTGTGGTTCGTAATCAGAGAAGATAATCCTTTTTCAATTGCGTCACGGGGGTCAATGCACACCGCACAGTATGTGAATTGGGATAAATTAGCCTTATTCAAATTCAAATTCAATGCGAGTGTGGTCTCTTCATGGTCTACAAAACACTTTCCGTTTGTTTTGGTATTAATACGGTAGGTAGGCTAGAAAGTGTATCGACATGCATTTGCCTATTCCATGTACCGAGACAGACATTACCCAAGTCAGACAGAAAGGAATGCGGATCCTATCTCGTTCGCATCTCCTGCAATCCGTCCAGGCATTGCCCAAGGCTATGCTACAAGACCTTGTTGCACGCTTCCCATCACAAGTCGTGTGCTCACGACAGGCACATGCAAGTTCGCTCACTTCACATTTGGCGATCAAGCGCACACGCCCCAACAAAAGACGGCACATCTTTCTGCAGAGTTCCAGCCATGCGTTCTAGCCAGCTCCTCCTGCTGGTGATCATCGCCTTCGTTGCATGCTCAAGCAACGTTGCGACTGCTGAAAGCTCAGTCGAGATCCAGAGCTCGGAGATCGATGCCACCCGCGAGCTCGCCACCACTGAGGGTCGTCGCTACCTCAAAGGCAGCCAGAAATCTACTGAACTGGATGCCGCTACCGAAGAGCGCGTTGGTGCCACGACCCCCAACCTGAAACAGCTCCTCGGTGTTTTCAGGCTGCCCAAGTTGCAGACCCTCGGCAAGGTTCCAGGACTCAAGCAGCTCAATGCGATTAGACAGAAGTTTGGCGAGAAGGCCGGAAAACTGTACCTGAAGTTTGTGAAAGCGCGCTACAACGCCAACCCGAACAACTTCATGTAGGCATCGACTCCAGGCTAATGATAATGGGAACGCTACTGGTCTTTTGTTTGCTTTTACCAAGGTTAATGTATCAATCGTAGGTGTTGGCAGGGGTTAGTTTCTAAAACGAGAGCTGACCAACGAATGCACGAACAGCATCGCTCGTGTAGAGGTTGAGAGATCCCAATACCATTCATTCACACAAGTGAGGCTGATCGATACACTAGAAAGAATGTCAACTAACGTTGAGTTCTGCGGCTGATCGATTTGTGAGATGCGTCCATCCCTGCGTATACCTGGATAGCACGAGGCTGCTCAGTATTGCACGATGCGCACACGTCTCTTTTTGCTTCTCGTCGTGGTGACTCTCGCTGCGTTGGGCATTTTTTCGCTGGGGCCAAAGAGAGCACTCAGACTTCTTCAATCCAAACTTTCAGCGCAAGTTCAAGCACATTTGCGAGCACCCACCAATACCTCAAGGGTAGCAATACAAAACTTGTCACAAGAGACGAAGAGAGACTGTCCTTTTCAGAGGGTGACAAGCTCAAGTCTCTTCTGCAGAAGATACCAAAGCTCAACAAGGTGAAGTGCCTCTTTTTGAAGAACCAGGCTCTAGTAAAGGGCTTGAAGAAGCTTGAATGAATGCTGATGAAGCTTTCGACATTCGCTGTGGTAGTTATAGCAAGCATACCTTTAACCGTTCTGTCTGTCTTCCGTTGGTCATCATTATCTCGGCGAGGTTCGGCAGTGGGGTGCTTGTATATTATTTTCATAATTCAGCAGTATCGTGCTGAAGCAAAGCGGTAATTTGGCTTCTTGATGTTATTCTCGACAGATATCAGTCATAGCAGGGTTTATCCTGAAACTGCACGTTGTTCAGTTGCACGCCAATATTGTGGGTTGGATGTTTCATGCCACACTCGAAGTCTCTAATTCTTAACTGTGGTGTGCGTATCACCGTTGTGCCACATTCTTCTAAAGACAGTATTTTATCTTTTCTTCAGACGCATTAATGCATTGCAAGGAAAGCAAAACCAATGCCACACGATTTTCAGTTGGTCCAACGTCAGTGAATTTGTTTGAAGATCTTAGAATGCTACTACACATTTGCCCGACCAAAGTGGTGCTATTTCAATCCAATACGGATTTTTTAAAAATTGAAAACGGAAACTCTGATTAGACAAAAATCTCATTACTAGCGCAGAGCAAAGTGGCGAATACACAGAGCAAAGTGGATTCTCGAGGCAGACATCTGATCAGGTGCCGTACTGCATATTCTTCAGGCGTTCCGCGGCAGCCACCGCATGTTGGCAATGCAGTGCCACCTTGTTGACGAGGCGCAAGTCCATGCAGTCAATGCAGCGCTTGGCCGCCCGCTCCAGTATCGCCATTCGTGCGGCCGCGATCGTACCACGGAGACGAATGGCAACCAGTTCCTCACGGGACAAGGCGAGATCGACCTTGATCTTGGCCTTAAGAACACTGAAGCACCCTGTAGCATAGTGTTAGTATGTTAGCGCATACAGAAAGACAAATTGTGCTTAACTTCGATGGGGTTACACATGGGCGAGTACGGCGCCAGCCTCAGTAGCACCAGATCGTCATGTCCCTCGAAGCGCTCTTCCGTCTGGCTGTGGGCGGGGGCATTGTCCAGAATAACAACGACTTTCTTGCCTTGGAAGTGCTCAACGTAGGTGAGCGAGGACTTGACCTTGTCGTAGATCTCGTCGACGAAGCCGGCGTTTACATCCATATGGATGCTTCCCTTCTCTAGTCGGTAGTGCACCAGTACCACCTCCGTTGAAACGGCGCATTGCACCTGCAGGTTGGCCCCCTTGGACGGAGGCAGTATAACGGTAGCCCGCTTCCCCTACTTGGCGCGTCCTTGGCTGCGTTTGCAATATATATATTGAAGTTGGTTTCGTCGTAATAGACGATAAAGTCGCCTGCAGCCATGTGATACCGCAGCGCTTTAGCAAACGTCTTTTGCTTCTCCTCCTTGTTGACATTATTGTTACAGGTCATAGGCTCGACGCGGACCTACAGTACAGTACATACAGCAATTATTAAATTATTCACGCTGTGTGATGGATAAAGTTACCTGCTTAATGGTGTAAAGCTTGCCAATGAGCTTGTTGCTGATTGTCGAGGTGCTGAGATCTACCCCGAAGTCGAACTTGACCATGTTCCTCATCGCACTCAGGGGTGCACTTTGAGTTGGGAGGGGGGCTGAGGCTTGGCTTGGAAGGAGACTTTTCAGAAGTGAGGAGAATCAGCGATGAGGCTCTGCACGTGGAGAACTCCCCGCCAGTGACTTAAGGGAAGCGCGCGAAGCGGCTTGGCGTTCGCGCCAAAGTCGATGCCCCGCGCAAAGTGGCTGGCTTATCGCGCTCCACCACGTTGGACTGCGGTTAGACCACTTTGGTTTGTGAAGAGACCAGTACTCGCATATTTGTGAAGTGGGCAAAAATATAATGTAAATGTTGAAATTAAAGTCCAAAATTATGAGTTACTTCACCACATTGGATTGGACTAGCACCACTTTGGTCGGGCAAAGGTGTAGTAAAATGAGCTCACTACTGCCGAAAACCAATGTCAAAAGCACCGCAGCAATGATGAGCTCTTTCGGGTTGATAGGATTCTCCATAGATCATCCGTCAGCCCGGACGTTAGTCGAGGGCAGCGTCACTTTATAAGAGTGGCAGTGCCACTGAAGAGAACCCCGACCATTGATCAGTTCTTGGGTTTCCCTGAGTTTCAAAACTCTAATTTCTACTGGTGAACAAAATCCGTCTCAAATTTGGCAAACTTCGTGTACGCACTGGGCCAGAACCCAAGAATATGCCGTGCTAAATCTCCCTTTCACTGGAGACCAACTGAAGTTGAGGTCTTAGAGATAAAAGCTGCCGAAAGTTGCGTTCTAGCAAGCCCACAATCAAGACAAGACGGAATCGAGTAGCACTTGATAATGCGTTGGGTGCTGCGTTTGT
>JAABLK010000583.1:12322-22559 GCA_012295415.1 Phytophthora chlamydospora | reverse complement strand
CGAGCATACATTCGACTACCCTTTGACAAAATTTCCTCGGTATGCCTGCTTTCTTAAGGAACAACTCTGGTCCATGGCGAGCAAGAGCGTGGCAGAAACAAGAGCTTGTTGCTGGTGTTGTCTCTCCTCAAGGCAATCTCACGCCTGCTCGACATGTAGCCCCTATCCCCCATACAGGCAGCGCAGTGATCACCTCCAACAAGGTCGGCGTGCTGTGGCATTCTTCAGCAAAGGAATCACTGGTGCATCGTTTGGCTGGTGGTCCATTCTGGATAGACAAAAAAACAGCTTTTGGGAGGTAGGCTGAGGCTGAGAACAAAGGCAGCTTTTGGACGGCCTCTGCACCTCACTTCCAGATTTCAAGCGCTCCCCTCAAGGCCCTGACTCGAATCTCGGTTCGCTAGCAACATGCTCCGCCTCGCTGCAACGCCGCCAGTGGCGCCTCCGGTGCCTGATGTGGTATTTCGCGGGAGGTTTGCCGTCCAAGCCAAAATCCACAAGGCCCTGCTTGGCGACATCTGGCTCTGCCGCGACCTGCAGCACGACAACCAGCTCGTCGTCGTGAAACAAGTCGGCCTGGACTTCGCAGGACAACCGCTCGTCCGCCGCCCCCATCTGGACAACCCCTGGAACGAAAGTCACACACTCAACACGCTGCGCATGCTCGGACCGCACGAGAATATCCTGCAGGTGCGTCAGCAGTTCCAGCACGATGCCTCGTGGTGCATGGTCATGGAGTACTGCGACGGAGGAGACTTGTGGCAGACACTGGAGCGGGCGCCGCACAACCGTCTGCCCGAGGCGCAAGCTCTACCTCTCTTCGCCCAGATTGTGCGCGGCGTGGGCCTGATGCACTCGAACGGCATCGCGCACCGCGACTTGTCTCTGGAGAACGTGCTGCTGAGTCGTGCCGGCGGTGGCGACGGCAATGGCGTCGATGGTGTTGAGGCCCGAATCACGGCCAAGATCTGCGACTTCGAGCTGAGCACCAAGGCCGACTGCATCTGCCGCGGCCGCGTGGGCAAGTCATACTGCATGGCGCCGGAGGTTGTCGCGGGCGCCGCGTACGACCCTCGCGCGGCCGACGTGTGGTCTCTGGGCATCATGCTGTTTGTACTCCTGACTGGATCGCCACTGGTCCCCATCGCATCGGAGAAGGACAGAGCGTTCACCGCTCTGCAGGAGTTTGGGATTTTCGCTTTCCTCGATGCGTGGAATATGGGCGACTCTGTCTCGCTCTTCGCCGCGGACCTGCTGGTTGGCATGCTGCAGCTCGACCCAAGAGCTCGCTTCACGGTGGAAGACGTCGCTTCACACCCGGTGCTGCAATTTCTGTAAGCTGCGTGCTAGGATACGTTCATGTTGCTCAAAATTGGCCTTAAAACAGAGCGGTTGGTATGTTTTGCGGGACACTGAAGAAAGTCCCCAATGGTGGGCGTCCTTCATCGTCGTTGCCTGTACGCTGCGCCAGGTGGTAAATATTACAAACCTACCAAGCGCTTGTGCTTGAGCCGAGTAGCACGGGAGGGAGGGACTCCATTTGACTTTTTACATGAAGAATTCGATGGAGATCTTCAAAAGCCATCGATGGAGATCTTCAAGAGCAACCTACAATCCAATCTATCTCGTTGTGGATTGGTGAGATCACCAACTCGATCCAGCCAATCAACTCATCCTAAGTTTGACCTAGAACTGTAGCTCAACCAAGTTGCCAACTTGGGTTGAACCAACTGAGTATCCGCCGTGATGCTGCTGCTGCTGCGCCGCGCCTCCGCCGCCTCTCCCCTCGCCAAGCGTCCATGTAGATCGCTCTCTCTCCTCAGCTTCGGCAGTCCACACGCATACTCGCTTACCCCGCTTAAGCCTCGCTCCTACCGCCCGCTCACGTCTCTAGCGCCGGAAAGGCCTTCGCCTGAGCTCCCCACGCTGCACGGGAAGAACCTCTTGAGTCTGGCGTCCCGTGCGCGTGATTCTCACCCTCTGGACTGGAGCGAGGGCGCGGCAGTCGCAGAGGAGACGGACCAGCTGGACCTTATGGACCCACACTACGATCTCACCACTGCCAAGCTCACCAAGCTCTTCTCGCTCTTTCAACCCGACGGTGAGGGAGTTTAGACGCCGAGCAGTCGAACGCAACGCTTCCGGCCCATTTTGAGCTCATATTGACGTCGTGGTGCCTGTTTAGAGCACGGAATGGTGTCGTACGACGGCTTCAGGCGCGGCCTGCAGGCGATGGGCATCTCCTGCGAGAACGAGGACGAGTTCAAGGCCTTTATTGGCCAGGTGGACGACGACGAGAGCGGGGGCATCACGTACGAGGAGTTCTTGTACGCTATTCAGGAGATCAAGCTGGCCCAACTCTTCAGTCCCGATTTCGTGAGCGCCATGGCGAGGGAGTACGTCAAAGTGTACGGCAGCGTAGCGGCGGTGGCGACACTGGGATCCATTGAGTACTCGCCCGACCGAATCCGAAGCGCGTACCCGATCGAGGGCGTGGAGAGGTTCATGTACTCCAGACGCCCGAGCTGGGCTAGCGTACGCTGGATCAACGTGGAAGGAACGGATCCGCTCATGATGCGAAGGCTGGCGGTGCGCTATCGACTGCACCCGCTTGCAGTGGAGGACACGTTGGATGCTGACCTTGAGCGTCCCAAGTTCGAGCACTATGACGAGCACTCGTCGTTGATCCTTCAAACGGTGCACGCACGAGATATCGAGAAGGCGCTGGAGTACCAGAGCATGTACCGTGCGTCGCTGTATGTGCGAGATAATGGGGTGTCGCCGTTTGAGAATATGGGCAAGGCGGAGCTGAAAAAGAGGCTGGATGAGCTCGCGATGGGCCGCATCATGGCTCCGCCTGAGCAGCTGAGTCTGTACATCTTGGACAACGTGGTCATCAGCGTGCAGGAATCGCAGAGCACGCTGTGGCCAACGCTAAAGCAGAGACTTGACATGTCCTACTCCAAGGTTCGGCAGAGCGGCACGGCGTTCTTGGTCTACTCGATCGTGGACGTGTGCGTGGATGAACTGTCTCCCATTGCACACACGTATGGAGCCAAGGTAGCGATGCTCTCTCGTCTTCTACGGCACGACCCGCGCACGTTCGACGTCGACCGCCTTGCAAAGTGCTCGAAGGAAATCAAGGGGCTCAAGCTGCTGTGCAAGCCTCTCCGCGAGATGATCACACAGCTCATGGAGTCGGACGACTTCGAGGGTGAGACGTTGCGCTACTTCCGCGACGTGCAGGACCACGTGACCGTCATCGACGAGACGTGCGATCGCCTCCTGGACCGTTGCCGCAGCCTTGTCGACGACTATCATAATGCACGGCACGCGCAGCAGAGTGAAGTGAGCTACACGCTGACGCTCGTGGCCACCGTGTTCCTGCCGGCCCAGTTCCTCACAGGTCTCTACGGCATGAACTTCGTCAACATGCCCGAGCTGCAGTACGAGCATGGCTACATGATCTGGTGGGGCGTCGTGTCAACCATCGCCAGCGGGACCATTTCGTACTTTAAGTTCTACAAGAAGTGGTTGTAGCTGATTGATCCCGTAAGTGAACCGTAGAAATGGATTCTCCTACCAGCAGTTGGCAACTTGACCACCTCTTTTCGGTGCATACGCAGTGAGTGTCCAGGGTGCGTCTCGGGCGGTGGAGCTCCTTGGAGAGGATACTACATGTAGGACGTTCCCACCAAGACTTGGCCTGTGCAACTCCACTGCAAGAGGCCAGTCCAGAGCCACTTTCGGCTTCAAGAGTGCAGTCGAGTTGCAGGCCGAGTTCGTGGGCGTCGCTCGGTGGGTTTGCGAACAGGAAGTCACGGAGCTGAACTCACGGCTGAGTCAGAGACTCGATCGGCGCAATTCTCCATGAAGCGCTGCTGGACATTTCAGAAGTAACAGTGAGTATTGGTGCCGTCTCGCGCCCGAGAGCGAGGCTGTCGCCAAAGTTTCCACCGAGACGGCGAGTTGCTTTCTGGGGATCGAATGTGTAACATCACGCTCGCTCCATGACCTCAAGTCCGCCTCGGGGGTGCCCCTCGTGCTTCAAGAGCGCTAGCATTACTCCTTGAGCCCGACTGAACGTGGCAAGCGGCAGCGTGTGGCCATGAATGACCCCAACAAACGTCGAGAACGCTTTCAATGGCCCAAGATCGGCGCTCATGATTCGTTGCGTGCCTCAACTTCAATGCGATGGTGGTGGGGTGAGCAACGCCCTTGAAAACTGCAAAGTGCAGCTCGACTGACCGGCCGTTCTCGTCGGTTATTATCGAATTCGCCATCTCGACGACAAAAGAGATCCTCGCGATGCCGCTGCCCGACTTCAGAGTGCGCTCCACAAGTCGGTTCGCTTCAGTGAGCAGTGGCGGAGCCAGCACTATAAGCAGCGCGATCCGAAGCGCTGCGTCAAGCTCAATGGCGAGTAGTCGGTATTCGCAGCGCCCGCAAGACAGCAAAATGTCCAAGGAGAACCAGCGAGTGGTGCGTCAGGCCATGGTGTGTGCTGGAAGCCTCCGTGTCCGCTCGTGCAAGCTCCTGTGGAAGCCGGCAGCGCTGCAACTCATGGTCACCACCACGACCAGCTTGGGCGAGGACGAATCGCACTTTGACGACTGTGAGGAAGACTCGGACGAGTCGGACGACGACGACATCGATAAGCTCACGACGATGGCGAGACCGAACAAGACGCACCGCTACTCGCTGGTTTTCTGCCACCGGTCTCTAATGGGTCACGCGCGCCGAGAACGAATCGAGCTTGATGATCCCCGAGACCCGGTGGAGTTCAGTTGGGGGGAGGATGGCTTGCTCAGCAACCGATTCGAGTTCAGCATCGTGTACGGCAGTGTCGGGCCGTCTGGACGACGCCGAACGCTGACTTGCCGCGCTCGGGATGCCAAGGAGTACTTGCAATGGACGGAAGCGCTACGCACCGCCATGGAGTGCCAAGGCAAGAACAAGGGTGGCAAGGGCATCAAGATGAACCGGTCGACCCACGCACGCACCATCACCTCGTCCAAGGCTCCTTCCAACTCCCGAGGGTCCATTGGATCCTTCTTTGACATCGATGTCGTCGAGGAGCAGCAGCAACTTCTGGAGTGGGAAGCAGCACGGAAAGGATCAGCGCCGACGCCCACGTCTCCTACCGCCGCCACCGCCGCTGAAGCCATCGCGCCTCCGGATGAGGACGTTGTCCAGGAGTCAGCACTCAAGCCTGTTCCAGCCGACATCGCCGCCGAGTTTGGCGTTGGCCGGAGACGACAAGTCAGCGTTGTGGTGAAGCCGGCGCCTCGGCGTGTAGGCACTCATCTCCAGCGACGGAAGCCGTCGGTGCCTCCTGTTGGGGCAGCTAAGCCGTTGGTCAGGACTCCCTTACATCGTAGCAGTATCAGCTCCAAGGCTGTTAAGACTACAGCTAACGGTACACTGCCACCTTTCGGCAGGCCGCACAACGAGCGCTCGAAGCCGAAGCCTCATCATTCGGAGGTGACGGTAAATCGGCCTTCTGCAGCGGGCCAACGTCGCCGACGAACCAGCAGTGCAGCGAGACGGATGAGCTCAAACACGCGGATCAGAAAGATCAGTCTCTCGGACGGCGCACGAACGATCAAGCAGGGCAGAGGTGAGTGGGGGCCGTACACTCCGGACACCAACAGCGGGTCCAAGCGGAGTCGGCTGCGCGTGTCGCCAAGCTACGAGCCGGAGGAAAAGTGTCCTCGCGTACCAAGCTCGCCACTCGCAGCAGCTCCTGTGCTTGGAGCACTGCCGATGCTACAGTCTCCGTCGTCGCTCACCGAGTCGCCGTTCGACTTCATCGACGCGTGCGTCGAAAGTCCGTCCGTCGACCACCTCCGATCGACCGAGTACGTGAACTCTCTGGTCAAGATCGCGGCCGTCTCGTCGGCCAGGCAGCGACAGCAGCTGCTTCAGCGCCAGCGCAAGGGGTCTCGAGTCGCAACCACGAAACGCAACGGCCTCCCGTTGATGCCCCGCAAGTCGGACGAGAGCCACGAAGACCCGTGGCTCATGTCTTGCCGGAGCTCTCGCCTCAACCTGGACTCGTGCGACTTCGAAGACCCAAAGTCCACTCGCTCGGACTCACGAAGGACACACGGGGAGTCCTGGGCGGCCTACCTCAGGGCCATGGAGTGCGAGCTGTAAGAGTTAGAGTTCGTCCTGTTCATCAGTATAAGCATCACGTCACTTCAACTTATGTGGTTCACATCTCATATTATTCAGCAGCTTGGAAAAGCAAGCATGAAGGTGACCGTATTCGTCGCGGCTACCGGCGCCCCACCGAGCCGCATCTGCTGGTACGTGGGCACCTCGGACGCGCAGGTGGAGACGGCCATGCGCATGCAGCTGCGTGTACCACGCAACACGGAGTTCCTGCTGTGTGACGGCGACGGCGACGTGGTGCCCGTGTCCTCCACGCTGCCCAGCGGCCAGCACTACACTTTGATGCTGCAGGAGAACCTGGACATGGTGGAGCTCACGACCGCAAGCGGCGCGAACAGTGCGAGATCTTTGATCACGTCAGTCAGCTGTGACGAGACGTCGGTGATAACGCACCAGCAAGTGACGTCAGCTCCAAGTCCGGCAACCAAGAGGAGGCGACTCGAGAGCGACGAGCAGCTTCAGACTGCTGCTTCTAGGCTTACTAGCAATACTGCAGCTACAGCGTCTCCACTGGCCGATACGGTCACTATCGCTTCAGCTGCAGCCCCGGCACGGGAGTTGACGCCTCATCGGCCAGTTGCGACCATCATCGAGCAGTTCGTGAGCACCTTCACGCGGGGGATCGCCAACGACGACAACGTGAGCTTCATCCCTAACGCGGGGCGGTTCGCGCTCTACGATCTCTACTGCAAGCTGGTGTGCGACACGAGCTTCCATCCGAAGCGCGAGGACGTCTTCTACAAGATGACGTCCATGCACGGCAAAGTGGACAGACAGCGCGTGAATCGCTACTACCAATGCCGAACAGAGGACGGCGAGACCGAGGTCGTGCAGTTCAAGCCACAGGGCAAGGGGGTGCTGCTAAGGAGGTATCGCAAAGTGGGAAGCGAGGAAGAACTCGAGGACGTGGTGAAAGTGGCGCCGTTCGTGTCCTGGCTGCAACTGGACCCGATGCAAGTGGTGGCGCTGTACGAGCGCTTCGTAGACAGCTTCGTGCCGATCACCAAGAGCGACTACCGAGCGCTTACCAGCGGCGACAAGCAACACGATGGCGTGCATCTGTAGGATGGCAAGGCGTCCGGTTCTTTAGTTTCATAGGTCCTTGCGAGTGGGTGTTTGTGTCTTTTCTACAGTTCATCCTTCTCGTCCGCATTCTTGTCCTCCTTGGCCTCCTTCTCCTCCGATTCAACCTCCGTCTCGGTCTCGTTGTCAGCGTCCTTGGACGAGGTCTCTTCCTCAGTCTGGGAGGATTCGTCCTTCTCCGTGTCGTTCTTGTCGGTCTTGACCGGCTGCGGCTTCGGCCGCTTGGCCAGCACGGCCACGAACTTCTTGACGCCCTGCACCTTCTTGGCGACGTCCGTCGACGTCACGACGGGCTTCTCGTGCTTGGACGCGGCCTTCTGCGCCGCCTCCGACTCCGTCAGCCACGCCTCGAGCTCGTCCAGTTTCTCAATGACGTCGCTGCGCTCGTCCTCCGTCACCTGCGGCTTGGCTGTGCTCCACTCGTTCATGAGCTCGCGCGTGCTGAAGGCGTACTCCTGCGCCGTGTTGATGGCGATGGGCAGCTCCTTCAGCTCGGCCACACGGAAGAGGATGGCGCTGAGGTCCGAATCCAGCGAGTCCATCTTCTTCTTGTACTCGACAGCGTCCACCTTGTCGCCGTCCTCGTACAGCCACTCCTCCGTCTCCTCAAGCTTGGCCTGCAGTGACTCGACCTGCTCGGGCACCGTCACCTGCTTAATCTGGCTCTCCTGGGCGGACAGCGCGTCGTGGGCCTTGTAGATGAAGGTCTCGAGGCTGTTCTTGGCCTCCAGGTTGGCCTGACGCTGGTTGTCCGCCTTCTCCATCTCGCTCAGCATGCGCATCGACTCCTTCTTCACCGACTCGCTCATGGGCAGCACGCTCATGCCCTCCTCGGGCGCGTGGGTCTCGTACGCGCGCACCACCACGAGCTTCTCGCGGTGCGTCTTGGTCTGCATCTCCATTCTCGTCTCCACCGGTTCATCTTCCTGCTCGGCTTCGTCCTCGTCGCTGGCCTCGCTGCTGTCCGAGCTGCTCTTGTCCGCCTTCTTGCTTTTCTTCTCCTTCTTCACCTCGACCTCGACTTCCACCTCCTCTTCCAGCGTCGCCTCCGCCTTGGCGATCTGCGCAATGCCGTTGCTGTCCAGCTCGAACGAGAGCGTGACCTTGGGCTCTCCCAGCTTCTTGTCGGCCATCCGCTCCACGAACTTCTCGACGCCCGTGATGTTGAACTTGGCGATTTGCACGCTCACGCCCGCCGGCAGCATGGACGGCTTGTCGTAGCGGAAGGTGCACGAGACGTCGCTCGAGTGCGAGAACGACACCGACTTGCGCAGCCCCAGGCGGTGCGACTCGGAGAAGAGCGACGCGCGCTTCATCCACTGCTTCGTCTCCACCTCGTCGTCATTGTTGTCGCTGTCCTTGGGCTCCGCAGCCGACAAGTCCACAAGCCGCACGCCGATCGGATACGACGCAATGTCCGTCATGCCCACCTGACGCACGCGGAACGAGTTGCTGAGGTTGGCAGCGCGGAAAGCGGCGCCCAGAGCCATCGCCTCGTCGCCGTTCAGGTGCACGCCCAGGTCCTTGCCGTCGAAGAACTCGGCCAGCTGCTGCTGGATCCGGGGCATCCGCACGCCGCCGCCGACGAGCTCAATCTCGTCGATGTCAGCCGCAGTCAGGCCGGCCTTCTCGAGTGCCACCTCTACAGGCTTGAGCGTGCGCTCGAACAGGTCGGCCGAGAGCTCCTCGAGCTTGGAGCGCGACATGGACGTGAAGAAGTCGACGTCGTTGTACAGACTCTGCATGACCACGGGGATCTCCTCGTTGGCCGACAGCACGATCTTGGTCTTCTTGGCCTGCGCACGGATCTTGGCCATGGGGCGCGGTACCTTGCGGATATCCTCGCCGATCTTCTCGCTGAACTCGGTGGCCAGGTGCTCCGCTAGTCGCAGGTCGAACCTGGCGCCGCCGAGCGCCTCGTCCCAGGCATTGCTGACCATCTGGAAGGTGGAGATGGTCTTGTTCTTCTTGAAGCCGTCAGGCACGACCTGGCTCGAGAACTCGGCGATGCTGACCTGCAAGGAAGTGGAGCCCAGGTTGTAGAACAGGATGCGCTTGGGCTTGTCCTCCGGGTCGTAGCTGGCGTGCACGGCCAGCTGCAGCGCCGCCGCCGTGTTCTCGTTGATGAGCGACAGCACGCGCACGCCCGAGATCTCGGCGGCGTCGAGCAGCGCCTGACGCTGCGCCTGCGAGAAGAAGGCGGGCACTGTGAGCACCCAGTCCTGGACGGGCGCCTCGGCGAACGTGTTGGTGATCTGACGCGCGTGGGCGAACACCATGGCCACCAGCTCCTCGGCGTGGAAGGTCTGGCTCTTGCCGTGCTTGAGAGACACGGTGCCGCCACGTGAGGCGTTCTGCACCAGCTCGTAGGGGAAATGCTCCTCGTCCAGCAATGCAGCGACCTGCGGGGCGGTGGGCGTCGCTCCCAGCAGACGGCGGATCTGCGAATAAGCCGTTTGGGGCCTGCGCACGCCCACAGTAGCGGCGTCCGCGCCGTAGAGGCGCTCATCGCCGTCAAACGCCACCATCGTCTCGGTCTTGCGCTTGCTGTGCACGTTGGTGACGATCTCGAAGGGCGTGCCGGGCTTGACCAGCGCGATCTTAAAGAACTCGCCGCCGAAGTCCACGCCCGCCACGATGGCTTGCACGAGCGACGCCGTGAGGAGCCCCGCGCCCAGGAGGGCGATCAGCAGCAGCTTCACTGTCTTCATCGTCGGAGTGATGGTCCTGTGTCCTCTGAAGGCGGAATCTAAAGTGGCTAAAAGTGCAAGGATACCTCGCTGTCCGTTGCCACGTGGAGCTGGCAGAGTATACAAATTATACATATGTATACAACAGTGAAAGGGTTTTGGCCAATGGGAAGCACGGATCTATTAACGGCTGACGTGGCAGATATGGCTACACTTGTGTCACTGCAAGTTGCTGTTATTGCACGTTCAGCAACGCGTCGAGCACCGAGGCCTGGGCTTGCAGCTCG
>JAABLK010000583.1:0-12311 GCA_012295415.1 Phytophthora chlamydospora | reverse complement strand
CCGCGCCCAGGAGGGCGATCAGCAGCAGCTTCACTGTCTTCATCGTCGGAGTGATGGTCCTGTGTCCTCTGAAGGCGGAATCTAAAGTGGCTAAAAGTGCAAGGATACCTCGCTGTCCGTTGCCACGTGGAGCTGGCAGAGTATACAAAGTATACATATGTATACACTAGTGAAAGGGTTTTGGCCAATGGGAAGCACGGATCTATTAACGGCTGACGTGGCAGATATGGCTACGCTTGTGTCACTGCAGGTTGCTGTTGTTGCACGTTCAGCAACGCGTCGAGCACCGAGGCCTGGGCTTGCAGCTCGGCGGAATGGAGAGACCGCACGCGACGGAGATCCTGCTGCAGTTGGCGCAGTTGGTCCTGAAGGCGAGGGCAATCAGTGCAGACGAAAGGAGACTGCGGTTCGACCTCGACCTTGTTTGAACGGAGACAGCGGCACGGCTGGTCCTCCTGATTGCTTTCTTCGTCGTCGCTGCTGTCAGTTAGAGGAAGCAGCAGCTCGATAGGAATCCGCTGTTTGAGTTGGCGACGACAGACTTGCATAGGTACTGATCGCGCCATTTCCCGCTTTTTCTCGTCCTGGAGAGAGTGGAGTTTGGTCTTGCATGCAGCCAGGTCGTTGCGCAGCGTGGCTTCGGTGCGGTGCGCCTTCCGGAGAAGAGCCTCGAGCGTACGCACCTCGGCCACTTGTCGGCGGATGGTGTCGTTTGCAGCGGCGAGCTCGCGCTTTTGGTGCTTGACTTGCTCCTCCATTTTGGCAGCGGCGGATTCGGCTGCTCGACGTTTCGCAGCAGCTTTCTCTGCTCGGTCTTTCGCCTCGCACAGCTCTTTCCTCTCTTTGCTGCTAGTTTGAGCTTCCAGCTTGGCTTTGTCGTGCTCGAAGCGCTGCAAGGCAGTTGCATGTCGGTGCTTCCAGTCCAGTTTATCCTGGCCGTGCGTTGTCTTGAGCTCGTTCATGTCCGCCTCCAATTTGGTGGCCTTCTCAGTCTGCACCACCATTGTCGCAGTCTTCCGCTTGAGTTGCTGTTGACACTCACGTAGCTGCTGCGTTAGTTTGTTGTTCTGGATCTCCAGCGACAAAGTTCGTGTTTGGAGGACGTGCGATCGCGCCTTGAGCTGCGTTAACGCCAACTGGGTCTGTACAGATTGAGCCTGTGTTTCATCCACTTGCGATGTCTCCTGCAACAGCTCAGCTTGCAATTGCGGCAGCTTTGCAGCGTACAGTTCGTTTTCTGTCTTGAGCTTAGCCAGTTCCGCCTTGGAGCGCTGCAAGTCCGCAGTGGCGACCGAGAGCTGCGTCTTCAAGCGAGCATTCCGTTGCGTCAACTTGTTGTTATCCGTCTCAACCATCGAAAGATGCAGCTTATGCGTTCGATTTACATTTGCCAGGTCGTTGTGAGCAGCATCGAGCTTGGATTGAAGAGCTGCTAGGCGACAAGCGAGATTTTTCTCTGGGGTTTTACCGGTCACTTGTCTGCGTCGTTCCCGATTTGGTCTCTGTGTATCCGTCGATGAGATTGAGACCGACACCTTCTCACTTTGAGGTTGCGTTGCTTGTGGTGATAAACGCTTTTCGTATACGACTGGGAACAACGATTCCACGGTGTACACTGGTGTTTTAGCAACGCTTTCGACGGGATCAGTGACCGAAGGTGCAGTGACGTCACTTTGCTGCTCTGGAATTTCACGCGGTGATGGTTTGGCGACTGTATTCCCCTCGCTCATTATGCTCTTTTGTGTGGCTTCCAGGCTCGGTTTGGTGGTGAATGCTTCTGATGTGGTCGTCAAGGCGGCCAACTCGTCGGGTTCAGTACGTGATGGTGCTTTGCCTTCGCACGCTGAGGTCGTCAGCAAACTCGGGTCGCAAGTTTCGTCAGGTTCATCTGCTGATGAGGTTGATTTTGCTGCCAGTATATCGTGCAGAACCTCGGTGGTCTGAGTGTCCTCGACGTTCTCCTCAGTCACACTAACTCGATCGTCTTCTTGGACTTGCTGCTCATTCTCGCCAACCTCAAGCTGGTCGTTAGATTCGCGCATCCGAGGACTCTCGCAACGCGGTATTTCGTCAGAAGAGAGCTTCATCGTGTCAAGTTCTGCTCTATCACCAACCTTCTCGCTTGCATCCTCACCACTTCTACTGGATCGGTGGATCTCCTCGTCATTTTCATTGCCCGCTGGGTTGTCAACATGGTGATCCTCCAAAGGGTCCAATTCATCGTCAGTTCGCGCTAGATCCGCTGCTGAGCTCATCACCCCGTCGGTATCGAAACCTCCGGCATCACTTTGATCGGTCTCGCGGACTGAGCGTTCGAATGGCGTTCCCTCGTCGTCGTGGTCTTCTGCTGGAAGAGGAGACCTGACGTGGAAAGAATCCATGGACAATGATGGCACATCGAGCGAGTGCTCAATGTCGCTACCTTGATCCTCGGATTCGCTTCCAAACAAGTCTTCTTCGTCGCTAAATGCTCGCTCATCGTCGCTCATTTTCTCAGTCGTGCAGCTTGCGTGTGTGCCCGTGATTCCTGAAATGCAATGCACGCAGCTTGTGCATCGTTCATATCAATAGACAGCCATGCGTCGTAACGTCACCACACGCACCTTCGCACGAGTATTTCGATGTGCTTTTGAGCCAGTCGTCGTTCTTGAGAGTGCATTTCCAAAAGCTCTCATGTTAAGATGATTAATGCTCTTGTCATGTAGGCTTTTTCAGAGTATCTACACACCCTAGGGGAACGACGCATGGTGACGGATCGCGTCGAACATTTCCTGCAGCGAGTTGACTCCCTTGTAGGCCTCGTACGCCTCGCGGAAGCCGTTGCCATACACCGGAGAAGTGTCGTTCTTGAGTTGCTGCATGTAAAACTTGCGCAGTTGGCCCTCGTACGTGCGCTTCTTGGACTCTTTGCGCGCCATCATGTGCTTGTACTTCAAGAACAGGTAGCTCATCAACTGGCACATGCCCTCTTCAATCTAATCCACGCAAGCGCAACGTCAGTTCATGAGCAATAGGCATCGTCTCTACAGATCGAAGACAAACCTTCGAAGGAATGTTGTCGGGAAAATTGTCGCTGAGCTTGATGAAGGCGTGGGTCGCTTCGTGGGTCAGCACCGAAGCCGTAAGATCGTACGGAAGCCCGTGCAAGATCAGGATGGCGTTCACTGAGCGAGTCTGTCGGTAGCAACGAAAAGCGTCAGCGACTGCTACGATATGATACAGCTAACGCATTGCAAGGCTGGCTACCTTTTGGATGGAGGCCACTCGAGGAACTGCGTGCTTGCCAGCGCGAACCATGTGCTGGATCTGCGAGACCTCCGAGAGGCAAAGGCCACGAGTCACGTGGCCTTTCACGGGTTTGTTGCCGTTCATGAGTGTGTCGGTCTTCTTGTGGGTGTTGCACTGCTCATTCAACACTGGAGACTCCACCAGTAAGACTGGAATCTGAGAAAGAAAGTGTAAGTGTTTAAGCCGACGCACAGCCACCGAGACTCTATCAAGCCAACAAACCTCGGGGAGGTCGATGCCAAGCGAGCGCATGTATTCCCACACTTCCTTCACCACGCCCTGAGCCTGCAACACAGCGACGACGCCTCCGTTACTAAACCATTCACAGTGGGTATTCCACTCCACGCCGTCGTACCTCGTTCGAGTCGAGTACCAGGTAGTGGCAGCAATCGTGGCATATCTTGCGACCGTCGCTGAGGCTGTGGAACTGTCGCCCCGGAATTGTTGACTGGGGATGCAGAATGGGCAAGTCAAACAAGCTGGACGCAACTTCTGAGCGAGGGGATAGGACGAACCTCCACACGCTGGCAACTGCAGCAGCGATCACGGTTCTCATGCTCGGCGCAATACTTCAGGTCCCAGAAGGGCATCACCTGCATCAAGCAACACGATACTATGAGCCTTTCGATCAAAAAAGCATAAAGCCTCTCACAGCCGCACCTTGAAGGAGATTTTCTGCGTGCCTGGCTGGTACGGGATGAAGCCTTCGCACACATCGCAGCTGGCGTCAAAGATGTCAGTGAATTGCGAGCGTTCAGAGCAAAACTCGATTTGAAACCCACTCACCGCGGGTGGTAGAGCTGCTTGTAGCACTCGTGGTGGTAGTACTCGCCGTCCTTGACCTGGAACTTGCTCGTCGCGAACTTGCCATTGCAGGCAGCACAGCGGAAGCAGTCCGGGTGGTACGCCTTGCCATTCACATTGACGCGAGCTCCAAACCTGCCCACAGCCTCATTGTTAGCCACCGTATCCTCACCCTTCTTTCCACTGCACCAATACTCACTTGATCTCCCCTTTGCAGCCTGGGCACTGCATGATGCGAATGGCATTGCAGGCTTCACAAGTCGGCGACGCGTCGTTTGCGTTGAAGAACGTGCAGGAGGGGCAGTTCCAGCCCGCTCCATTGGCGGCAGCAGCAGCGGATCCGTTGCTCTTCACGCTAGCAGTAGCTGATCCGTTGCTCGTAATGTTAGCGCTGCTGCCGCGGTTCTCGTTCTGCACGGGACTGCCGCCCGTTCTCGTGGTGGTGGTCGTCTTGGTGATGGTCTTGGGCTTGGGGGCGCATTCCGGGTGGTAGTTACCGCCGTTGATCACCTGGAAGCGACTGGGCAGCGGGCGCTTGCAGCCCGAACAGCAGAAGCAGTCCGGGTGGTACGTCTTGCCGTTCACATGGAGGCGCTTGCCGTACCTGTACCAAAACAGAGAAGATAGGAGGTTGAGCAATGCATGGGACTCAAAGACTGCCCTCTATGCCACGCACTTGATCTCCTTGCGGCAGGTGGGGCACTGCAGCACGCGGATGGCGTTGCAGGCTCCGCAGTTGGCGGCTGCGTCGTTGGCATTCAGGAACGTGCACTGCGCACAGGTCCATCCCATGATGATCGATGGGGTTCTTCTCTCCGCTTGGCCGATTCGGAACTGGGTGCCAAGTAGTGCTACTGCACTTCACGTAGTCAGACTCGAGGACTTGCTGGAGAAAATGCGTTTCCTGGAGTGCGAAACCTGCAAGTGGCTTGAATTGATCCAGGAAGGCGAACTGGAGTAACGTTGGACTCAGATCTGACAAAAGCAAAACCTCGAATACGGCATATGCCAGAGTCGAGAACGCTCTTCAGAAACCGACAAGATCAGCACGAAATGGTGCGTCCTGCAGCGGGCTGTGACGACGCTGGCTGTGCGCGTAGGAGCCTTGAACACGTAGAGATGTATTGACGAGTTTCTGCTTGTTGTGGTGATGATTTTTTTTCGCCGTGAAGAGCTCCTCAGACGCCTCGAAGAACGCCAACGCCAGTACCGCCTCGAGCGCGCCGGGTGGCCCCACGGGCACGGACGCCCAGGACCTCACAGTCTTCGTACGTCTGAAGTGAATGACGGATGGTTGGGTGCAATGAGGCGTTGATACTAAGTGTGGAGTGACGATGTGTGCTGCAGGTGCAAAGTCTGCTGGAGCAAATGGTGCGTGGCAGGTTGGAAGCTGCAGTTTTCGCGATGCAATGGAACTGACGTTGTGTGCCCCGTAGCAATCGCGGTTTGCTCAGATGTCGGACGCCATCATCGGAAGAAATATCCTTTCCACCTGATACCATTGCATGTTGCATTGCTGCTGGTCTCGCGACTGGCGGATTGAGATGAGGATCTTCATGTTGGGTTTCCTTGACTGTTTTGGTGTGCGATGTTTTGCTGCTGTGGGGCTGTTCACTCGACGACATGGGCTCGCGCATCGACGAGCTGGAAAAATCCATCGCAGACCTCATGGAGCAGGTACAGACAATACCAGGCAAAGTGGTGAGGAGTGGCGACGTTTGCAGGGGAACTCACGTGGTTGTGCTTTGCGCTTGTGACAGACGAACGAAGACGGCAGCGACAAGAACCAGGACCCGGCGGGAGGGGCATCCGCTGCTAAGGACAAGAGCGAGAGCGTTTGAGCGTCATGGCAAGTTTTCCTGCACTCGCAAAGCGCCAACGTTAACAAGAGACGCGCTTGAATTTGCCTTCATCTTGGTTTCTCGTTGCAAACAGTAAATTACTTGTCGGCATCTTCCTACCTGTGTCCATCTAATGGAGAAATCCAAAACTACAGCAGCAAAATACTAAGGCCAAAGAGGACACAACCCCGTCTAATGGTCGCTCGTCATCCGTCCGGTCGCTCAGGGACAGAGAGACAAAGTCAACTGAACTAACGCGCTTAGTCCTTCTTGTCCTTGAACTCGGCGTCGTGCACGTTCTCGTCCTTGTTGTCCTCGCTGGAAGCGCTCTCGCCCTGCTGCGACTTGTACACGGCCTCGCCGATCTTCATCGACATCTTCTGCACCTCCTCGAGCGCAGCCTTGATCTCCTCCGTGTTGTCCGTCTCGGCCTTGGTCCGCAGGTCAGCCAGAGCAGCCTTGACCTTCTCGAGCGTCTCGGCGTCGATCTTGTCCTCGTGCTCCTTCAGGGTCTTCTCCGTCGTGTACAGCGTCGAGTCGGCGTCGTTCTTAGCCTCGATCAGCTCCTTGCGCTCCTGGTCAGCGGCGGCGTTGGCCTCCGCGTCCGCCACCATCTTCTCGATCTCCGAGTCCGACAGACCGCCGCTCGACTGGATCACGATGTTCTGCTCCTTGCCCGTGGCCTTGTCGCGGGCACCGACGTTCACGATTCCGTTGGCGTCGATGTCGAAGCTCACCTCGATCTGAGGCACGCCACGCGGGGCAGGCGGGATGCCCACCAGGTCGAAGTTGCCGAGCAGCTTGTTGTCGGCCGCCATCTCACGCTCGCCCTGCAGCACCTTGATGCCCACCTGCGTCTGCGAGTCGGCAGCCGTGGAGAACACCTGCGACTTCTTAGTCGGGATGGTCGTGTTACGCGGGATGAGCTTGGTGAACACGCCGCCCAGGGTCTCAATACCCAGGGACAGAGGCGTCACATCCAGCAGCAGAATGTCCTTGACGTCACCACGCAGCACGCCACCCTGGATGGCAGCGCCCATGGCCACCACCTCGTCGGGGTTGACGCCCTTCGAGGGCTTCTTGCCGAAGAACTCCTCCACGGTGGTCTGCACCTTGGGCATGCGCGACATACCGCCGACCAGGATGACCTCGTTGATGTCCTTCTTCTCCAGACCAGCGTCCTTGACGCACTTCTTGCACGGGCCCATGGTGCGCTCGATCAGCTTGCCGACCAGCTGCTCGAACGTGGAGCGCGAGATCTTCATGTTCAAGTGCTTGGGGCCGGTGGCGTCGGCCGTGATGAAAGGAAGGCTGATGTCCGTCTGGGCCAGGCCGTCGAGCTCACGCTTGGCCTTCTCCGCGGCCTCACGCAGACGCTGCATGGCGAGGTTGTCGCCCGACAGGTCGATGCTCGTCTCTTTCTTGAACTCGTCCACGAGGTAACGCAGCAGCTCCTCGTCGAAGTCCTCGCCGCCAAGCAGCGTGTCGCCGTTGGTGGACTTGACCTCGAACACACCGCCCGAGATCTCGAGGATCGACACATCGAAGGTGCCGCCACCCAGGTCGAAGACGGCGATGACCTTGCCGTCGGCCTTGTCCATGCCGTAGGCCAGGGCAGCAGCCGTGGGCTCGTTGATGATACGCAGCACGTCAAGGCCGGCGATCTTACCAGCGTCCTTGGTGGCCTGACGCTGCGAGTCGTTGAAGTAGGCGGGCACCGTGACGACGGCCTGGGTCACGGGCTTGCCCAGGAAGCCGTCGGCGGTCTCCTTCATCTTGGTAAGCACCATGGAGCCGATCTGCGAGGGCGAGTACTTCTTGCCCTTGGCCTCGACCCAGGCGTCCTTGCCGTTGTTGCCCTTGACGATCTTGTACGACACGACCTTGGACACCTCCTGCGTCTCCTTGTCGGCGAACTTGCGGCCGATCAGGCGCTTGACGGCGTAGAACGTGTTCTCCGGGTTGGTCACGGCCTGGCGCTTGGCGGGCATGCCCACGAGGCGCTCGTCGTTGTCCAGGATGGCCACCACAGACGGCGTGGTGCGCGCGCCCTCCGAGTTCTCGATCACACGGGCGGTCTTGCCTTCCATGACGGCCACGCACGAGTTGGTCGTGCCCAGGTCGATGCCGATGACCTCGGAGCCGGCGGCGGCCGAGAACATGCGCTTGGCAGCGGCGGGGGCGGCGGAGCGGGCGGCGACGCGGCTGAGCATCGTGAGAGTGTGTGTAAGGGGGTGAAGTCGAACTGCGGGGAAATGCGCAAATTCACGATTGAAGGGCCGTCAAACCCTCGTCAGAGGCGCTCGGCAGCCACTCGCTGGGCCACACGTACTTGAGCTTGGGATCTAAAGCGTACCGTGCCTGTGGTGATTTAGACAAAATCGGAGGTTCTTAAATTGCACGAGGTATTAATTGTGGTTAGTTATTTAACAGTCATTTTGAATCATTGTGAATTTGAGAGCGGTAGGATATGCAATATTAAAATGGCTATTTTTGTTGGGTAATCTGTGCCGTCCCTTTTCTTGTTTTTTTTTGGACGGTCTGTCCGATCTCAATGGAGACATCTCGAAGGTGATCAGGGCTCTTCGAGAACCTGGCGGGGGTCGTCATGCAGACGCATTGGGAAGTTGTTGCAGTGATGATCTATAGCTGCAGGGCCGAGGACGAGGTGCTCGAAGGCATCAGGATCGATGCCGCGTGTTTGACACTTTCAGCATTTTTTGCGCCCATTTTTTGGATCCTTCTGGAACGTCAAGGAAAAGAATGTGATCAATCGGACTTAATCGCGATCCACGGTACATAGTACAAACGTCAGCGGCAAGCACGCGCGGACCACCCGGATCCCAAGCAAGGCGGCCAAGAGCACGTTAGGCAAGGCAAGACAAGGATGGTGTCGCTGTTCGGCAAGAAGAAAGAGGGCAGGACGTTGCGCCCGCGCGTGCGGCGCGCCACACCGCTCATGGATGTGGGGCTAGCGGTCATCTTGGGCGCCGTCACAGGCGTCTACATCTTCAAAGACACGATGCAGCGCTGGCAGGTCTCCGAGGGAGAGTACATCGCTTCCGAGGTGAGCAAGGCCACCCAAGCCACGCAGAACGCGCAGTCCACGACGGCGGGGCAGGACGCAGCAAGGAGTTAAGGCGCTGCGAGGTGCTGACGGTTCGACAGTCTGGTGTGCCATTGATCTCGGGGTCTGGATCAAGGGATCGAATCACTGCGACGACGAGCGATTCACAGCTATCACACGCTGCAACTACTGCAGATAGGAAATACATCAATATATAGGAGATTCACAAGCGAGAGGCTTGTATGTGCCCGTGCATGGCGGTGCCGGTGCTTGACGCTGCTAGGAGGATGTACAGGCTGTACAACAGCCGCACGTTAGACATGGTGTGGCGCACCTCACCTCAATTATGTAAACCACAAAATGTCGTGGGGTAAACATTGCAGTTTATTTTCCACCAATCAGCGCAGCAGTCACGGGTGAAGCGAGGAAGCGCAGCAGGCGGCGAGATGAGCGACGTGGCGCAGATCCTGGGGCTGGCGGGGGCCAAGTCGGGCGCGAATGGGTCGGCGGCGAGCGATCTGGACCAACTGAAGCCGTCAGGGGCTCCACCGGGGCGCAGAACGTCCAGCGGCGGCAAGCAGAAGAAGCTCACAGGCATGCAGCGCGAGGTGCTGGAGCTGCTGGAGAGCAGCCACCGCGCCAGCCACGCTTTGTATCAAGGCTTCGGCAAGACAAGCCTCAAGCAGAAATGGCAGGAGCGCCAGAAGTCGCCGGCCGTCAAGTGGCTGCGTAAGTCGTTCAGAAACCCGGCGAGGTCGGGAATGGCGGGCGAGAGCGCCGAGGACGGGCTGGTACTCTCGCACTGGGGCAAGGCGCACGTGGAGCAACCCGACTACGTGTTCGCCAGGTTCAACGTAAAGTGTGAGTCCACCAGCTACTCGGACGAGGAGTACGAGGCCGTGCTGACGCCTCATCAGGACCCGATGATGAAGTGGACGAAGGAGGAGACGGATTTGCAGCTCAAGCTGTGCCAGCGCTTCGATCTGAGGTGATGCAACCATGACGGGGGTGGGTTTTCCTGTATTGAAAAAGTGCTGATAGTTCTGTTGATGATTTAGGTGGGTCGTTGTGGCGGACAAGTACAACTCCAACCCAATAGGGAAGAACGCGCCAAGGTCGATGGAGGATATCAAGTATCGCTACTACGAAGTGACGCGGCTGCTGGCTGAATACAGAGACAGGAAGGCGCGGAGTGAGTGGGAGAAGAAGAATCCGGCGGCTACTCCTGCTGCGAGTGCTACGCCGACTGTGGCCGCTGCACCTGCTGTGGCTACCCCGATGCTTGTAGGATCGACAACCTCATCGACCGGCAGTGAACCTAGTACTGCAATGAGTACGCCGATAGCGTCTGCTCCTTCCACGCCTGCCGCTTCGGCCACCGAGCAGCACTACAGGTTCAATATCGCGTACGAGAAGCAGCGCAAGAGGCAGCTGGACCTCACGTTCTCTCGGACGGTCGAAGAAGAGAACGAGATCCGTCGCCTACATGATGAGCTGCGTGGCGTGGAGCAGCAGCTGAAGAAGGTGGCGGTCCGAGTGGATCCCAAAAGGAAGAAGGAGCTTGCCGACGTACCGTTTGAGATCAAGCGCACGCTGCCCACTGGTGTCATCTTGCGGAGCTCGCTGCTTGCCCTTCCTCAACAGAAGCACGCGCTTAGCGCCAAGCTTTTGAAGAAGCTGCAGCTCCTCCTCGACGAGATGGGTGTGCCTGCACGTCCCATGCCCACGAAGCCTGTGTGTGAAACGTTCGACCGACTGCGCCAGGATGCCGTGGGGCTGCTGTCGCTGAGGAAGCACCTCAAGAGTAAACAGAACGAGGTTCAAGCGCTGCGCGATCGGTATCACGCGCTCACTGGCAAGGCGTACAAGCCGATCACGACCCCCGTCAAGATATCTGGTAAGATGACCGGTCAGTTGTATTCACTCGTAGGCTGGTCCATTACTGACACCTTTTCATTCCTGCAGAGCGACCTGATGATGCAGAACTGGCTGAAGGCAGCAGCTCTGCAGCTGCGGCAGCGAACCATTCACAGCACGCAATCAGCAAGGGTGCGTTTTGTGCTTGTATCTGGTTTATTCTCCTTGACTAACGCTTTGTGCTTGCTTTCGCGTGACTGCAGGCAAGACGTCCAAGCACTCGGAAAAGGCCATTCGGGCGGCCAAGCGACGCAGTACCGGCGCTCATCCAGGCCTCCCTGCCAAGCGCAACAAGAAAGTGCTACATTAATTCACGAGCATTGCACGTTGAGGCTATCGTTGTTTGGGTTGATCCCTTTATCGCTTCTGTCATCACTTCGAGCACGTTAGAGCAGAGAGCACTTCTAATGATCAACTTCTTCATGGGCTAGAAGAGCACCAGGAGGCTCCTGGCAGGAGCTGGACCCTGGCGGTCTGGGGACGAATGTTGCACCGCGAGGCAGCCAAGCTGGACTCGGTACACGAATCTGTCAACTTCCACGACGTGGATCTGCACAAGATGCCGCAGCTGGCGTTCCTTGCCGGCGTGGAGGTAGACGTCAAGCCACAGTCGAGTTTTTCATCATGGTTCTATGGTTTGATATGGTTCCAATGCTTCTCGTAGAGTCTGGACGCTCAACCTCAACGACCACATATCCGGTGTCTACGCAACGAATAGCGAGGGACTTCTTGTTGGCCGCGGCTTCGATGATCTGCTTGGCTTCAGCTGCCTCCTTGCCATTGAGCCCGGCCATTGCCTTGTCGAAAGTCGAGCCGTGGGTCGAGTTCTTCTTCTTGTTCAGCTTGGCGCTGGCGTCGATGCGCCACCAGCACTTGATCAATGTCATCCAGCAGCTTCTTCCAGTCCCACGAATCCTATGTGGGCAGCACCTGCTCCAGTGACAAGATACGGCACACATAGCGCAGGCCGCGGAACGTGTCCAGCTTGCGCAGTGTGGCGACGTCCTTGGGCAGAACCTGGCTGTTAGCGTTGTAGCTGTCTTCCAGTGCAGCCATGACGTCGTGCGCTGCGTTCCAGAGGATCTCGGCCTGGTTGGTTGACGGTGAATCCTGCGCCAGAAACGACTTCAGGAAGCATGTGAGGTTCACAGTGTCGTGTAGATGTAGAGAGGTTCCTTCGGGTTCGCAGCTCTCAAAATCATTGCTGACGTTCTACTGTGGAAGCAGACAACTACCTGCATTCATCTATAAAAGCCTAAAGACCGGCAACCACGCTTGGAAGCCCCGTCTCCATCTTCTTGAAGTAAAAGGAAATGTCGGCCTTGCTCAACGGCCATACGTACTGCGGGATCTTCGCTATCGCCTCGCTGTATGACTTATCGCGCATACTGCGG
>JAABLK010000582.1:0-19732 GCA_012295415.1 Phytophthora chlamydospora | reverse complement strand
CAAGTTTTTCCGCCTCAGTCCCAGGTTTCTCCGATGCGGCGCAAGTTCTCCCACAACCTTTTCGGCTGCTTCGCTCGTACATCTCTGCTGGCTGTTGACCGAAGCTCCCGATGGCTGCTCAAGCACCTCCACCAAAATCTGATGAAGTCGCCGTGACGGAGCTGCTCAATATCCCGGAGATCCAGGAGCTTCTGACGTCAGCCTTCCCCAGCGAAGACCCTACCAATAACGACGACAACCTTCTTCTAGAGAACAAGAGCGAGGAAATCGGCTTGGAAGACGAAGAACCCCAGCGGCGTGTGCCCAAAAAAGCGATGCCTGGTGGGTGTGATGCAGAGATGCAGGAGCTCCAAGACGACGAAGCTCAAGGTGTCGCTGAGCCGCTCACTCGACCGATTCCACGTTCAATGTATGCCCCCCTGCCCTTTGCCTGGATTGAGTTGTATTGCTAACTCCCAAGTTACTTCGCTTTCGTTCAAGTGACTCCAAAGCAAGCTCTAACTCACAGTCCTCGTTGTTGCCGTCGCTCTACTCTTCAATATGTTATAGCGCAAGCTTGGCAGAGCTAGACGCCGCCGCTGATACTCAACTGACGGGACAAGAGAAGTCCGTATCGAGTGCTTCTCAACGCCTACCAAACTCAGCTATCTCGATCGATGGGCGACAGATTCACGGTTTGAACGAGGCCGAATCGCAGGCGCTTCGTCTCAAGTTGCAGCGTCGGACCGCCTCGCTCCGATCTCGTAAAGCTGAAAAGGTAAGAGAGACAACAAGGTGGGCAAGAAAGAACCAAATCTATGAATGCTTTTACTGTTCTGCAGGAAAAAGTCCGACGGCAAAAGAAGCAGATCCAAGAGCTTCAAGCGGAGCTTGCCCACTTGCAGGACGTTGAAGGCCAATTGAAGGAGTACGAGGGCCGTTCGATTGAATCGCTCGAGAGCGAGTTGGGGGCCCACAGAGATGAGGTGGCCAGCCTCTCTGTGCAGCTCCAGCACGCTGCCGAGGAGGAGAGGGACTGGGTGAGGCTGGGTTCATCGTTTCTCTTGGAGATCGAAGCCTAACGTTTTCTGTTGTTTGCTGGCGTAGATCACCTGGATGACAATGCCAAGCAAGTGACATTGTCGGACTGGGCGCTGCGGAGAGTTCTCGAGTCGATCGCACGAAAGCCAACACTTTCAACATGAATGATTGCCAGTATTGTCGCCTTCGCTCTCGTAAAGTCCCAGGGAATCCGACCACATTCAAGCCTGGGACTGAGACAATGGAACTGTTTTCCCAGTTAGAACAGCGTCTTCCCCCCCCCACTCACACGTTCCGGTTTGCGTTCGCCATTTTTGTTCTTGCCTCCCGTCCCAGACGCTAAGGACGCCTCGATGCAGCGTCGGCCATTTCCGATCTTCGCCTGAAAGGGCCATGTCTCCTTCGTCCCAAAGCGATGCCTTTGGCTCCGCAGTCGAGGACCAGTTGATGATGGAAGAGATTTTCGAGCTGCTGGCTGCAAACAGTCCCAGCGACAACCAAGACGAGACGACGGCGTCGACGGTCACGAGTTCGAACAGCAACAACCACCACAGTCACTCGTCGTCGACAAACTTCACGGAGTCTTCCAACGGCGACGAGCAGAGTGCAAGCTTCACTGAGGCCAGTGCTGAAGAGATGGAGGACTGCGAGGATTTCGTTGTCCCTGCTGCAGGGCAATCGCCTGGCGGCGATGAAGACAAACCCCCAGCAGAGTACGGCGCAGTACAGTTGCAAGCCCCAAGTCAGGATCAGGCGCACTCGGCACTACGACTCCCTCAACAGACCGGATCGCTACTGTCGGCCGCTCTAACGGAATCATCTGAGCCGAATCGACCGACGATGAGCTCGGGGCCTTCGCTGATGTAAGTCTCGGGATGCTCAACAAAAACGACTTCCTGTACTCCTGGCTAACTATTTCGTTTCAATGTTCGAGGCTCCCCGGAAACCTGCAGGCCGACGGCTACCTCACCCCACGAACGCACGTATCACGCCCGCTGCTCGGCCAAGTCACGTTTCCGGACGCGACGCCGTTTCCTTCTCCAGAGCTGCCACTCCCACGGAGTCCGAGTTCTTTGCCACAGAATTCGAGAGCCTCGCATGTTCTACCAACGGGGCAGCGACTCCACGTCATGAACGAGGCGGAATTTGACGAGCTTCGCCGCAAGTTGCGGATGCAGACGGCTTCGCGTCGATACCGCAAGCGCAAGAAGGTCCGATCGCGTGGATGAGGGGAAGAGGGTTTGCTTCTCGTTTTCTAACATGTCCGTTTTGCGTGGCAGGAAGAAGCGCGGAAGAAGAAGATGAAGATCCAGGAACTCAAAGCGGAGCTGGCTCGCCTCCAAGATATTGAGACCCAGTTGAAGCAATACGAGCAGCGCTCCGTCGAGTCTCTGGAAGAAGAGCTGGCGAGGCACAAGCAGGAAGTGGCGGATCTGTCGGTGAAGGTGGAGGAGGCATCCAAGGAGGAACTCGACTGGGTAAGCTACAGAGCTCTGGGTTGTGTAAGCGAGGAGAAGGACAAGGCACACTTAAAACGAATGGTGGATGCTGTGTTTGAGGCAGATCAACAGGATGAAAGCCCACATCACGTAAGACGAGATCGTCTGCACCAGGTTGTCGGCGTCGGAACCAAAGATTGGGCTCGAACATCCCGGTCAACTCCATCTTGCGCAGCTTTCCAACGTTTCAACAAGTTGCAATGACGTTATCACTGCAAGCCGCATCTGAAGCCCCCATTGCGTTTAGCCGATTCCTAGGTGCTCTCCACTGCCTTCTCTCGCTAACCTCGTCTCATCTCGAACCGACGCCGACGCCTCGACTGGGACGGCCACCGACCACCTTGAGGATCTTTTTCCACTTCCGTGATGCCGACTGCTACTGCGGCGGCCGTGGGGCGACCGTCGACTCCGTGCGGCCTTCGAGGAGATCGAACGTCGTCGGCGTTGCAAGTCGCACCGTCCGCAATTGAGATTTCCGGCTTTGAGCGAGGCTCGTGCTACGTCGCGACTTTGAACGTCCGGAATGCCAGCGACCGCGTTTTGCGCTTCCGGTTGGCGCCTCCGCCTCACGCTTCACCCTTTCGAGTGCTGCTCCGAGGTCGGGACATTGCGAGGACGGAGAACGCCACGGTCACGTTGCCTGCGGGGCTCAGTACCAAGTACGAAGTGACTTTCGAGCTACCAAGTGAAGGTGCGACCAACTCGGACGAAGACGGAGAACCCGAGACGGAGTCGATACCCGCTATCGTCCATGACGCTCTGCAGCTCCGCGGGGACGACGGATCGACTCTAGAAGTCCCGCTGATGGCGCGTCGAGCGTGCCCATTGCTGGAAGTGACGCCGTCACTGTGTGAACTCGGCTTGGTGGTGTTGAGCCAGCGATCGGCGCAGTGTGTCGAGGTGCGGAACTCGGGAGCGAGATCGGGCAAGTTCGTCGTTGACGTGCTGAATGCAGGAGCTCAAAGCGGTGGCGTGAACGCCAACTCGACGTCAAGAGCGGCGATCACTGTGACCCCGCAGAGAGGGAGGCTGGCGCCTCAAGAGACGGTGAATGTCAAGGTCGAGGCGCATGGGCTTGAGACCGGCGCCTTTCGAGGCGTTGTTCGACTCCGCATGTGGGAGATTCGTCCAGGTGAAGCGGACGAGGATGACGAGGAGCAGCCTGGCAGTCAAGATACTAGCCATACGTCGGCGAGAAGTACGGGGTCTACGGACTCAAGGCCGTCACCTTCAGCGGAGAAAATCGTCGACGTGTCGGGTACCGTAGTGGAGCACACGGCGGAGCTGGTGCTTCGTCAAGGACTTGAGCCAGTGCACTCGTTGTTCTTTGGCTCATTGTTCGCCGGTGAAACACGCACGATCGAGACGTTGCTGCGGAACAATGGGCCCCAACCGTTGACGTTCAAGACTTCCATTAGTTTCGGAGGTGCTGCCGCCGGAGGAGCCGCTGCAGGCGGAGAAGAAGACCGAGAAGCTTACGAGAGACGCAAGGAACTGCGCATTACGCCGGCCGACGGCTGTATCGACCCATTCAGCGAGACTCTCGTCACTTTCGTGTATCATCCACGAGCGAAGACCCCGGAGGAAATCCAACGTCTTGAACGCAAGGGCGGACGACTCGATGGGAACGACGCCGACTTAACGACAGCTTCGGGAAGCGACAGCAGTCTGGACTCGGCCAGTTCGCCGTTCCTGCTTCTACCGGCGCCATCTCAACCTCTCAGTGCCTTCGCCTCCGTCATCTGTGAAGACCTCCAAGCTCAGAACTTGACGTTCGAAGTCTCCGCTCAAACGTACACCCCTCGCCTCCAGCTTTCGCCACTGCCTCCCGTGGACTTTGGCGACGTTCGCTCTTACGACCGCGCGGATGTTTTATTGTCCTTGAAGAACTTGTCGGGGCTTCCGGTCCACTTCGAGGTGCCGAAAGGCGTGGCACACTACTCGGTGAGTCCTCGAACTGGGCGCCTGGACGTGTTGCAGTCTCAGAGTCTCGTACTGAGCTTCACCCCCACCCAACTCGGGACTTTCAATAGCCTCCTGGTTCTCAGGATTAACGACGGAGTACTGGACATCCCTGTCAAGGTTCTTGGCCGCGCTGCTTCGGTCGGGCCAGTGCCTCCCCCCAGCGAACGACTCGTTGGCGGGCCCTTCGCGTTGCCTGCCGACTTCGCGCCAAAGTACAAGTTCTTGCTCCCTGAAGAGGCCAAGCAGTCGAAAGGGAAGCTGTCGCGCCGCTTCCAACGGCAGCCTCCGTACGAGCTGGCGGCGTTGAACGGCACCGCAGCTCTGGATGAGTTCGAGTTCCAAGGAACCAACAACACGCACTTGACGTACTGCGTCAAGGAGCTGGCGCGTCGAGCGGATCATCGAGCTGCGTACCATGACTACCTGGCGCAGTGCCGGGCTCAGCGGGAAGCCAAGGCGAAAGGCTGGAAAGGAAAGGCCCAAGGACTCAAGACGAGCGTCGCCCAAGCTCGTGGTAACAACCAGGAAGACGACGGCGTGCCCAGCACTCAAGACGTCGATCTTGGCATGGAAAGGGACAGCAGACCGCAGCCGAGAGAGCTGAGGCTGCCACCGTCGCTAGCCAAGCCAGCCGATCCGCTCTGGCTGAGCCAACAGCCTTCAGGCGGGAATGCCGGCCAGTCGAAGGTCTTCTTCGACGAGTTGAAGCTCATCAAGAAGAAGTTCAAGCCTCTTCCTGCCACCCCAGCCGAGCTCGCCGACTGCTCTCGAACGCTCGAGTTCGACGAGCTGGAGCAGGTCGTTTCTGGCCCAAAGACGCTCAACTTCGGGCGGCTGAGCGTCAACGGAAGCGCAACGCGAAGCCTCACAGTGCAGAACAACTTACAGCACAACGTCCTGGTGGCTTTGCATTTCGGAGGCGGTGCAGCGCCGAAGGACGGCGCCCCTGGAGCGCTGGAGGAGCTCGCTCGAAAGACGCCGTTAACGTCGCAAGTTGTGCCTCCTCGCTCGAAGGCGGGCTTTGACCTGGTCTTCTGCTCTTCGCGCGAGCAGTTCTTCCAGCAGTCGATCACGTACTCTCTGAACGGCGTTCATGCTCGCCAAGTCACGATCGTGGCGGAAGTGGCGCCCATTGTGGTCGAACTGGCGCCGGAGGAGCTGCGCTTCGACTTCGGGGCGCAAGACCTGAGCCCCGCAGTAGCGCGAGACGTGGTGATCACCAACACGTGCGACTCGGAGGCTCCGTTTGCCTGGACTCGCTTGCCGCTACTGGCAACGCCTGACGCCTCGGCACGACCCGATTCCTCCAAGAGCAACGCCACAACGACCGTCACCACCATGACAACGGCCGACAAGGCAACCGGCGCGAACAACACGACGTCTCCAGTGTTTGAGGTGCTTCCTGCTAGCGGAACGCTGGGACCTTCCGCTACGATGGTCTGCAAGGTCGTGTACACGCCTCCATCCATGACGGGGCCTACGATGGCCGCACTAGGGGTCACACAGCGCAGTGGGGCGATGTGGCTGGCTCAGATGTTCCAGCTCGACGTCACGGGAGGCGACAAGGGCGTCCTGAACTGCAGGGCGCTGCTTCCTGAGGTTAAGGTCGTCGCGCGCGAGAAGAAAGTGGACTTCGGCACCATTTCCGTCGGTGTCGAGCGTGAGAAGCGCCTCACGCTCGCCAACCTCGGCATCCACTCTCGAGCGGTGTTTAACGCGAGTATCGAGCCCCCGTCAATGAGCACAGCCATCGGGTTGCAAGTGACGCCGGCTTTGGGCGTTGTAGACCCGCAGGAGTCGACGGATGTCACCGTGAAGCTGCTGCCTCATCGAGCCATCACGTTGGACGGAAGCGCCCACCAAGTGAACATTGTCATAGCGCTACGAGGAGGGAAAGTACTGCGTCTTCCGGTGACTGCGTCGGTGCTGGTCCCCGACGTGTTCCTCGCTCCGGCTGATGCCATTGACTTTGGCGAAGTCGTGCTGGGCGTGTCGGTGCCTCGCGTCATTTCTCTGGAGAACCACAGCGCCATCCCTGCGTGTTTGCTGCTGGATCTCGGCTCGTCCACCTTCTCCGACGAGTTCGCTTTGGCCACATCTCCTCGCCTACTCGCCCACCTCGAAGATGCCAGCAACATCTTCGTACCGTTGGCGGACGACAAACCTCGCGCGATCGCCACCGCCCAGGACGGAGAGGAAGAGAGCGACCGAGAGGTCAAGCCTCAACGAGATTCAACGTGTTCTCGCTGGCAGATCTGCTTGCCTCCTCACGCCACCGTCTCGTGTCATCTCGTCTTCACGCCGTTGAAAGAAGGCAGCCACGATCTCCTCCTGCCACTGCAAATCGCCGGCGTTGGCGCCAGTAGCGGGGCTTCCGTTGGCTCTGTGCCGCTCAAACGTCGAGTCTTGGCTCGAGCCATTGCGCCTCGACTGCGCTTCTCGTCGTCCACCATGCACTTCAGCCGCTGCGTCATCACTCGTGAAGGGATCCGCAAAGTTCCCTACACCAAGCAACTCGTGCTCACTAACGACGACGAGCAGCCTATGCGCTGGCAGATCGACACTGCTCGCTTGCGGCAAGGGAACCTCGTGACGTTCGCTGCTGGAGCTGCCGCGGCGGCTGCCGTAGTGAGTTCCGGAGCGGCTCTGGCCAAGCGAATCGCCTTGGCGAACCCGACGAACAGCGCGACGGCTGTGGTGTTCCACGTCGCTCCGGATCGAGGCGAGCTGGCGCCAGGCGAAGAGGTGACAGTTCGCGTGAGCTTCTTGCCACTGGATGCGGTGGAGTACACGGAGGACGAGCTGCCGCTTCTCGTGGACGGAGAACCGTACGTGAATCTGAGCTTAAGAGGCGAGGGCATCCACCCGCACTTGTCCTTCTCGACCAACCGCGTTGTGTTACCGACAGTTCCTCTCGGCGTGACGGCAAGTGCTCGTTTCCAAGTTCACGCTACCGGTTACGACCACCTGGAGCTCTCGTGTCGGGTTCCGCTGGACACGGCGAGAGCTCCGTTGACTGTGCTCTTCCCCAAGGGGAAGACCCTGAGCATGGCGTGTCCGAGTCTTCCGGTTGAGCTGCGCTTCTGTAGCTCTGCGAGCGTGGCGTTCAATGCCAGACTCGAGTTCTTCGACGCGGACGGGAACTCCTTCGCGCTGCCTGTAGCTGGCTGTGCGGAGAACTGCTTGTTCACGAACTACCCGTTCCTTCAAGCCCACGGACTGGCCACCGAAGTGGCGGATGATGTCGGAAGCCCAGCGCGAAGTCCTCAACAGCGGAAGGAATCGACTAAGTCCGAGGCCGACGTGGAGAACGCCAAGCCTACAGCGAGCAACAAGAGCATCGAGGCCGATGGCAAGCCGCCCAGCGACTTCCAGTTCTATACGCACGCCTCCGGTCGCTTCCCAGTCTACCTGCTATCCGAGAAACAAGCTCAAGCCGAGCTTGACAGGCACAGGGAAGCGCCTTTGCAGCAGCAACCGAACGCAGCGTCGAACGGCTTTGTGGTGGTCGATCCATCCACCGGCGTGGACGAGGAAAACGCCACGCTTTCCGTCGGTCTTTCGGCGTCGCAGCTCCCGTTCCCAGCGTCAGGAGGCAACGCTACGTTCTCGGAAGGGGAGATTCAACTGGTGATGCAGTACCTCAACGCCAACTTCCTGCGAACACCCGTCGTGCGCTTTCCCGAGGACTTTGCCGACAACGCTGGACGTCCGCTCTACGAGCTGCTAGACATGGTCTGTATCAAGAAACCTGGCGGTCTGGCTGTGCCAAGCCTTCGAGGACCGGGCGGCACCAACGCCAGCAGCAAGCGGAAGAACGCCGAGCCCACGAACGTGACGACTAACGGCAGTAAAGCGACCGGAACGACGGGAGGTGCTTCTGCCCCACAACCTTCCAAGAAAGACCAGCTCACGCAGTACACGACTCAATTCGTCGAGCTGCTGCGGTTCCTTCGCTCGTACGGGGCCATGGTTCACGACGTCTTTCCCGAACACCTTCTCGCCCAAGAGTTCTACCTTCGAGCGTGTGAAAGTCCTCAAGCCGATCCGGCGTTGCTCTCGTCTCCGGCGTACGCTACGCTTCCGTTTGTAGCTCGCCGACGAGCTTTGAAGAGCGAATGGCTGGCGGTCAGTACTGCGGCGTGGATGAAAGTGCTCTACCAGGTGCTCAAGTGCTTCCTACTCTCGAGAATCACGTGGAAAGGCTACCAGATGCAGCTCCAGGGCGACAAAGAGAGCGGGCCACCCGTAGGAGAAGCCAGTGCTCGAAACGAGAAGCGCAAAGGAGACAAGACGGTGGCTGCCACTGGCCGAGCATGTCAGGGCAGCAACGTCTATAGTGAAGCGGAGATGGTGTTGATCCAGTGGCTCTGCGATCGCGTGCGTTCTCTCCACAAGCCGCTGAACCCTGGCGTTCCTTTGGCCTCGTTAGGCGGTGCACCGCTCGAGACGCAGCTCCTGGACATCGGCCGAGACTTACGGGACGGTCGCTGGCTCTTCCACCTCGTGGCTGCTCACATCCCAACGCTCTCCGTCGACCAAAGCGCTTACCACTGTTTCCGCTGGATGCCCGAAGCCACAAGTGCTCGGCCAAGAAGACCTCCTTCCGCCGCGCAGATCCAGCACCAAGCGGCTGTGCTGCTGCAGACGTTGGGCGCCTTCGGGCTCGACTTTGGCCTCGATCCGACGCGCTTCCTGCGTCGATACACGGGGCGAGAGATCCTTGTGCTGCTGCTTCACTTGCAGCAAACGCTGCCTCAATTCATCCCCAAAGCGACAATCGAGTTCCGTGGCGGCTTAGGCCAAGTCATGGAGAAGAGCATCGAGCTCAAGAACCCCAGCGCGAGACCACTTCGATACCACGTCTTTCTCGATGGCATCGACCGCAATTCAACTGGCCTGGGCTCTTCCTCTGCGGCGGATACCACGGCGAGTGAGTTCACCATCGAGGCCAACGACTTGGTGCTCGATCCTGGCAAAACGGTGGCGTTCGTCGTCACGTTCCGCCCGCGGTTTTCTCGAAAAGTGACGGCTCGACTCGTCTTCCAAGCCGTAAGAGGCGACGCTGGAGCGCCCTCGATCGGCGGCGGCGGCGCGACAATGGTGTTCCTCCTCGAGTCAAACATCGTCTCTCGCAACCCAGTTCGGGTCATTCAACTGGAGACCAAGACGTACGAGAAACGCGTCGAGGAGATCGCGATCGAGAACCAGTTCCCAGCCAATGCGACGTTCAAGCTGTCCATGACGCAGCAGCAGACGCCGGCAGGAGCGGAGAGCGCGGGGCTGGCCGGTTCCGGGTCGGCTACGGGCGTCTTGCCGTCGTCTCGAGGCGGGAACCGACGACGTTCCGTCCAAGTTGCTAGCCAGGCTGCCAACAGCGCCTCGAGCTTCGGTATGGGCTCGGATGTGGCTTTGTACAGCGGCAAAAAGCACTCGATCTCGGCAAAGAATCGCGGCGAAGATGGCGATTTTTCATGGTGTATTGGTGCGCAACAACCCTTTTATCTGCCGGACTTCGGGACGTCAGGAAGCAGCAGCAACGCTGGAGACGACCCGTCTGGCGTCGAAGGTGGCGCCTTGTCGGTCCCGCAGTCGGGGCTGAGCGGGGCGTCCGTGGCGATCCGGAAGAACGGCTCGGCCAAGGTCAAGCTGGAGTTCCTGCCTCTGATCCCAGGGAACTACCGCTGCCAGTTGCTCTTTCTGGACGAGAACGTGGGCGAGTTTCTCTACGAAGTTCACGCCGTGGCCAGCCTGCCGTCGAGTCTGGAGACCTTGGAAATCCAGTGCGAAGCCTCGACTGCAGCCAGTTCTGCCGGGGCCAGTGCGGCCGCTGCGCGCTTCCGATTCGTACGAGAACTGACGATCCCAGTGAAGAATCCGCTCTTGAATCGCGCCCTCACGGTCTTTGTCGAGCGTGCCAACGGCCATCTACGCGCCAAGCTGAAGGAAGGACTGAAGCGCTGCGAGGAGAGCCACCACGCCAGCTTCCACGTGGACTTCAACTCGCCTTACTTCACGGCCAACGTCCCCGAGTTGACGCTTTCGACTGGAGCGAGCAAGCCATTACCCGCTTCCGGACGGTCGGACGGGTCTGGCGTCGATTCCTCAGGCCCCAAAGTGCCGCTGAAAGCCAACCAAGCTCGAATCGGCACCCCGAGATCCGTCCTGGCCGGTTCCAACAGCGTCTTGATCGACTTTCAGCCGAAAGGAGCAGGTCGATACGCTTGTAAACTTCTGCTCCGATCAAGGAACACGGCGTGTGGCAGCAGCGACTTGCGGGTCTACGATCTGGTCGCCAAAGTGAAGGAGCCGAACGTCAAGACGCAGCTCGAGTTCGTCGCTCCCGCTCGCCACAGCATCGTGCAAGAGATCCCTCTCTCGAATCCAACCGATACAACGTGGTCACTCAAGGCCGTTTTCAGCAATGGCAACACGGACAGCGCCGGCAATGCTCCTGGACGGCCACCCGCCTCCATGTTCTCCGGACCTCCGTCTCTCGTGGTGCCTGCCAAGCGATCGGCGACGTATCCACTGACGTTTACTCCGTCCTGGATCTACCACGAGACGAGGACGTTTGTACTCGTGAACACGGCCACGCAGCAGCAGTTCGAGTTCGAATTGAGCGGCTACGGAGAAGAACCGCTCGCTCAAGACCACGTGGTGCTCACCTGCCAAGCGCGTTCCAGTCTCGTCCACAGCTTCGACGTGTTCGCTCTTCCCGGATCAAGCGACGCAAATGCGGCTCAGGTTTTCAAGGTCGAGTCCGATCTACGCGACGTTGTGGGGGCCTCGACGCTCGCCGTCCCCGCTGGAGGCTCCAACCGCATTGTCAAGTACCCGCTGACCTTCAGTCCACTGGTGAGCGGCTCGTACTTCGGCTCTGTCACGTTCACGAACGAAGCCACCAACGAGTACTTGTGGTACACGGTGGAGGCGTCGGTCAGTCCGCCAGAACCCGAGACGACACTGGAGATGCGAGCGCCAGTACGTGGCGCCGTGGGCGTTGAGATCGGACTCTCCAATCCGCTGGACAACGAGACGATGTTCACGGTCGAGCTGCGTGGTCGGGGCTTGCTGGGGCCCTCAACGTTCACGCTGCAGCCTCGACAGTCCGGCGTTTACGAGCTGGTCTACTCGCCGTTGCTAGTGACGACCGGGAAAGGAGAGGAAGGCGCCATCTTGTTCTCTAGTGACGCAGTGGGGCAGTTCTGGTACCGATTGACTCTCGTAGCCGAGTCTGCCGCAGCTCAGGAGCTCGACGACATGTCCTGCGCGGTAGGAGACGTGTGCACACAGCCCCTCTGGCTGCAGAACCCGAGCAGCCAGGAGCTTCAGCTGCAGTATCGCGTCTCCAACACACGCAACTTCTCCATCAAAGGCTCCAACAGCACGGCGGCTAACGCCGTGAAAACGCCGGCACGAGTGCTTTTACCCCCGTTCGGTCGGGCGAGCGTCGTGGTCGAGTACACGCCGTCGTCTCTGTCGGATTTCGAGTGCACCAGCATCGTCTTCAACGAGAAAGACGTGGCTAGCGACTGGGAGTTCACCGTCCGTGGCCGTGGCCGAGCTCCCAGTGTGATGAAACCTCTTGTAGTCACCGCTCGAGTCAACGAAGCTGCGTCGACGCTCTTCACGTTCAAGAACCCGTTCGCCGCTCCTCTCCGGGTTGACGTCAAGCTCGTAGCCGAGGAAGCCGACAGTTCCTCGCCTCCACGCAATGCGCCTGCGCCCACCCCAGTGTTCGACATGCTTCTCAAGAAACGTCGCGTGCTTCTCGAAAGCTTCGGACTTCTTCAGGTGCCGATCTCGTTCCTTCCTCGTGCGGTCAGTGAAACGCGAGCTGAACTGGTGGTCCACGGCGGAGACGAGTACGCGGAGCTGGAGTGGCGCTACCCTTTGCGCGGTGTGGCTGAAGCTCCGCTGCATCCTCGAGTACTTGCAGTACTAGCGTGTCAAGCACGTGACTCGGTTGAAAAGCGGGTGGAATGCGAGCTCCTGGCAGCTCCGGACGACATGGTGCCGGCCAATGAAACCTTCACGGTCGAGTGGGAGATCGACGCCTCTCGGTTCGGCCCCATGGCGACGGCGACGGCGATCGAGCGTGCGTTGACAGTGACGCCGTTGCCGGCGGCTTCGAGCTCGCGATCGTCTTGTGTACTTCCGTACGCGGTGCGGTTCGAGCCTCTACGCCCGTATCGAGGCTCGGTAGCGCTGCTGGTGAAGAAGAACAGCGGCGGACTCTGGCGCTTTGACGTCTCGCTCGACGTCGGCGACCCGCCCGTGGACGACGTGCTGTCAATCGAGTCGAGTCTGAACCAGACGTCTTCGGTCAGTTTCCAGCTGCGCAACCAGTTCCGACAAGCGGCCGCTTTCCTCGCCGAGTTCTCTGCTGGTTCGTCCAGCGCCTTCACCGTTTACCCAGCGGAGGGCGAGCTGCCTCCGTACGGCAGCGACGACGGCGCCGCGTTTGTCGTGTCCTTCACACCGACAGGTTACGGCAAGATGCAGTCCGGCCAGCTCGTCATCTGCACCGAGGAGATGCAGTGGACGTTCAACGTCAAAGGCGTTTATCCGGACGCCACGCCGAGCAGTCGAGCCAGCGGTCCCGCCAGCAGCTTGAGCCTCAGCTCCAGTGCTTCTCGAGCACGCCTGGGCATCACCAACAGCAGCAGCTCCGGCAGCAGTGAGCCACGCGTTGAAAGAGCACGACAACGCACCACGAAGAGCAGACAGTAAAAGCATCGATATTCATTCGTAGCTTGGATAACTTAACTCTGCAGACGCTTTACATGGTCATCCTTCCGTCCAGGGTGATGAAAGCCTTGTCGAATACGAGCGTGACGTCTTCCAGACTGCCGAGCAGCTCGAGCATGGGCGTCAGCAGGTCAAAGCTTGACTCGAGCCGCAGCACTCGACCAGCCGTTTGGTCCCAGTCGAAGCGCACCGACCCGTTGAGAACGACCCGCTGGTCCAGCATCCTCGCTGCGAGCGGCAACAGCCAGTTGTTCTCAAGGAGGTGCGGGAACACCTTCTGCAACGTGCTCTTCGTGATCGTGAGACTCAGCGTCGACGTGGCGCGCAGCGAGTCCGGCGTGATCGACTCCACCCGCGTGAGTCGAAGCTGCACGTCGTCATGGTGGAGTGACAACAGCCTCCAGTTGTCGAGCAACGCCTCTGCGCCGCATGCGACGCCGTCCGTCACATCGGAGACCATAGTGTTGTGCAGGAAGTCGAGCTGACGACTTGGCTCCGGCCGGCCTCGTTTCCCAGTCGTCGACTCGGGCACGCACAACGGGGCCTTGAATCCGTGACGGAAGACATGGAAGTACTCGGCGGCCACGACCCACACGCTTCGGTGGGTGGGCGCGCAGCGGGTCAGTCGCTGCCGCTTGTTTTCGATCTCCTCTTTCAGCTGCTTGATATTTTCTTTCAGGTTGTCGGCGTGCTGGCGTTGCCGGCTGCGGTACCTGGCCTGGTTGATGCGGCACCGTTCGCGTCGAGAGACGACGACTTTCATACTGCGTTCGCCGTTGGTCTCTGCTTCGGGTGGCGGAGCTGCATGTCCGACGGTCTCGGTTCGGAGAGCAGGCAAAGCGATGACTTGGTGCTGGTTCTCCTGTACGAGGTTGTACGGGAAGAGGGAGCTGCTGGCCATGATAGTGGCAATGAGTCGATCAAACGTGGTGAGTTGGCGAGTGACAACTCAGAACGCACTCAGCGGAGACGTGAGAGACCAGCCGGCCGTAATATTGTCGTCAACAGCGATCGCGTGGCTCGGGGCGTAGGGCGAACCGTCCCGTCAACAACGATAACGAGCGCCGCACTCTTCATGACATGCCAACGGAGGGACGACGAGAGCAGAGCGTCCGCAGGGTTTTTTCATTCAAGGCTGAGGACACATTCTATGATCGACAAGAGCGTTCGCATGGTGGTTCTGGGCTCAACAATTTGAACACCAAGTGCCAGACACTCAGCGAGGTTGATCGCCCTCTATCCACCAGCGTCCGGTCAGACGCTGCTGTCAAGCATGATCGCGTGAATCACTGCTCAAAGCACCATGCCATCCGGATTTGCATCCGGTTGGCTACAGGAACACGTTGATTCGCAAGACTTTCAACAAGACTGTACCAATCTTTGGCTTTCCTGCCTGTATGTTACTTCACTTACTAGTACACGCTTTGGCGATGAACTTGCCGTCTAATGTGATCAACGCCTGCTCAAACACGCGCGCGACGTCTTCGAGGCTGCCCAGAAGACGCAGCATAGGGGTCAAGAGGTCCACTTCCGACTCGAGACGAGCCACGCGGCAAGTAATGGCGTCCCAGTCGAAGCGGACGGATCCGCGCAGCACCAGCCGCTTGTTCTTGAGTTTGTCGGCCAGCGAGGACAACTTTGATGCGGTCTCACCTTCGACCAGGTGAGGGAACACATGCCGCACCGTATCCTCGGTCAGCGTGACACTGGTTGCGGTGGTAGCGAGGAGGGAAACCACGCCGACCTGCTCCAGTCGCTCCAGCTGAACTTGAACGTTGCCTCCATACAGCGACATCAATTTCCAGTGCTCCAGTATCGCATCGACGCCACCGTCGGCCACGTCAAGGGCCATCGACGTCTTGAGGAAGTCGAGTTGAGCGTCGGTCTTTTTGAATGGAGACTCCGGTGGCGCCACGTAGCCGAAGCGGAACAGTCGAAAGTACTCGACGGCCACGATCCAAACGCTTTCGTTCGTCTTGGAGAACCGCATCATGGTCTGGTGCTGGGTCTCAAGCTCCTGGATCTCTTCCTGCAGCTGGCGGGTGCTGACCTCCAGGTCATCTGCGCACTGCCGTTGGCGTTTCCTGTACCTCGCTTGGTTGACTCTGCAACGTTCACGCCGAGAGATTGATGGTGGCATTGGTGGCAATTGAGTCGCTGTGGCCGAATCCCCACTGCGTTGTGACGCTACGCTTGCGAGGTCGTGTAGGCGTAGACGCTTCCGGGCGATGGTGCGGCTGGGTGGCAACTTGTCCACGGTCGACGCGTTGTCAAATGCAGGCAAAGTTACGTTGAACGCCTGCCTGGGTTTCGTGTAGCGATCCACTTCTCGGCTTTCCCGCTCGTTGGTGAGGCCGAGACGGGTGTGCAGTGAGCCGGATCGCACGACACCGTCGGTGGCCAGGTCGCGCAGTGAATAGCTGTAGGGCGGGGCGAGGAAGCCGCTCGCCATTGTCGGTAGGTGGCTTTAGCTGTGTGTTGCGAATCGAGTAATGAGGACTCGCTCACATTGACCAGCGGTTGCTTGTCGCTTGGTCATCGGCGATTACGTGCTTTTGTGAACACTGCAAGCGTGGATCTGGGGAGAGAAGGCGCAGTGAACAGTGATAACGTGAGCTCGCGTTGCCTGTCGTTCTAGGCACCTCAAGCGAAGCATCTTGGAACGCCAGGAAATGAAGTTTCCTTCGAGCGTGAAAGGGGTCACCTTCACGTTTTCTTTGCATATTCCAGCTGGGCTGCTACCTTGATGTGACAAACCCGGCGCCCGCAAGAGCAGCTCGCCATCCAATCTCCCTTCCCCCGGGGAGTCACGCCAAGTAGAAGTCGTCGGTAGCACGTTATCCGTGTTGACAGCACAGCGATGAATCAGATGTTCTAGCAGAGCCAGAGAACATTTGCCTGCTTCACGAAGTTACGCAATCGAAGATGACCAGTGTGAACTGGTTATGATGTTGCTGGTCTTGTTACGGGCGTCTCCCAGGCTTGCACAGGTTTTCACAGCAATCGTGGCCCGAGACGGAGCTCAAGGCTTTTTCCAGGCAACCCAGCACCGTGCGATACGTTGCCTCAGGCTTCAACGAACGGCACAAAGCACAACACTTTTCAATTGATCAACTGTGAAGCTACACGGCAAAATGTGACGGCTACAGGTTTCAGTTCTTGCTCAGCACGCGCGCCACGCTCTCCAGATTGTCCAGGAGCTTCAGCATCGCCGACAGAAGGTCAAAACTCGACTCCAACCGCACGATACGGCAGCTACCGCTGTCCCAGTCGAAGCGCATCGAGCCGTGGATCTCTAAGCGTTGATTCAGCAGCTTTGCAGCTAGAGCTGACATCTCTGGCTCAGCGTCTGCTTCCCTCTTGCTGCCAAGCAGATGCGGATACACGCGCCGCAATGTTTTCTCCGTGATAGTGAGGCTAATGGTAGCAGTCGCTAACACCGAGTCCTTGGCCACCTCGTTCAGGCGACGTAGCTGGACCTGCGGGTCGCTATGGTGCAGCGACATGAGTCTCCAGCTTTCGAGAAGCGCCTCGGCACCCGACATATTGCCGTCCGTCACGTCGGGGGCCATGGTCGCTTTCAGGAAGTCCAGCTGAGCGGGAGGCCTCTGAAGACTCGGCGACAACATCTCGTACAGCATCGTTGGTGCGGTGCAGCCGTGGCGGAACAACCAGAAGAACTCTGTCGCCACAGACCACACGGAATCGTATTTCAGAGCGCAGCGCTCCAATTCCTGCTGCTTCGCCTCCAGCGCTTGAATCTCCTGTTGCAGTTGGCTGATGTTGTCGCTCAGCTCTTCCTCGCGCCGGCGTTGCCTGTCCCTATAGCGTGCCTGGTTCAGCCGACAACGCTCTCGCCGAGCAGCCGAGATGTGGATCTTCGGTGCGCGTCGAACTTCTCCTGTTGTCAGCATCTCTGCGACGTAGTCACTTCGACTATCGATCTGGTACTGTGTCGTCCTTGAGCTTGCTTTAGCAGTGGAGTAGCTCGGAGTCTTTTCAGGGACGTCGACTTGTCCATCGTGAAGCGGTCGGACGCGCTGCATGACACCTCCAATGACGCGGTCACTGAACGCGTGGGCGTTGGGCGGGTTCAGGAAGCTGTAGGTCGTGTGCGCCATAGATGGAAGAGCAGCGTGGTAAATCGCAAAGTGAACTGTTTGGAGCACTGGGTGGGTTGGTTGATCATCTTGGATAGTGTGACGGTGAGCGGCACAACATCCGAAGCTGCCCTTGTGCCATCAGTGATAGTGTGCGTACGTGTGAAAGTACATGTACCGGGCATCGTAAGCTTTGGTATTGGTGACGCATACATGTACTTCGATGAGCACAGCATGAGATAAGCTGTGCTCGAAGCAATATACATCCAGATGTGCTATCCAGAGCGTTCCTTATCACTGATGACCCGGCGCTCTTCAAGGGGTGGACGACGTGACTCGCAAAGGCAAAGGCTCTAGTCAGGTCGATAGGTCGATTTCTAGCTGAGCAAGTTCAGGGTACATGGGAGGAATGAATGAAGCTATTTGAACGCTAGTAGAGATTCGCGACCGCTGCGTTGGCGAGAACTACGACTGGTTACCAGTTGACGATGTACGCAAGGAATCTCACTTCCATCGCACTCCACGCTGCTCGATCCATACCTGCGTGTTGGCTTCAATCGCTGCTGCAGATGCAGTCTGGCCGGCACTTATCGACTTACCAACTAGTCTCCGACAAGTCAAAGCATTCCAACGAGGATGTCGGCGCAAGTAGTGAGCTGCGCAGCCGGGGTGCTCGACTGCGCTGTCCATAGCGACGGCGACACGTGCGCCAACTACAACGACAAATATTGGAGTCTCCAGTCGTCCGAGTGGATGTTGATCTTCGGCTTCATCGTCATGGCCGGCATGGCGTGGCAAGTGGGCGCCAACGACGTGGCTAACGCCTTCGGCACCAGCGTCGGCTCGAGAGCCATCAGCTGCAGAACGGCATGTCTGCTCGGTGGAATTGCCAACTGGCTGGGCGCTGTCTCGCTGGGCTACGGCGTGTCCAGCACCATCCAGAGCGGCGTGGCCAACGTCTCGGATGCAGATTGCTGGGCTTGCGGCTACTGTGACAGCCAGATCAGCGTCTACGCTCTCGGCATGCTCTCTGCGCTTTTCGGAGGCGCCTTCTTCATGTTCGTCGCCACGCACTACGCCATGCCTGTGAGTACGACGCACGCTATCGTGGGCGCCATCATCGGCGTCACGGTCGTCGGCGTGGGCGGCGACTGCCTAAATTGGAAGTTCGAGGACGGCCTGGCCGGCATCGTCTCGTCCTGGGGCACCTCGCCCGTGCTCTCGGGCATCGCCGGCATTATCATCTACTTGCTCACGCACTACACCATCATGGGCTCCAAGAACAAGGTGCGCAACGCCTTGTGGGCCGTGCCGATCCTGTACGGCTTGTCAACGTTCTTCGTCCTCCTGATGATCTTGCTCGACTCCACTTCCACGAAAGCAATGCACAAGGGCATCATGGTCGCAGCAAGCGCTGGCTGCTGCGTTATCGTGGCTGGTGTCACGCAGATCTCCCTCGTGCCGTACATCCTCGACCGCCTGCCGTCCAAGACGGGCAAGTTCTTGGTCGAAGACGAGGAGGAGGAAGACGACTACGGCCAGCACTTGCTCGTGGAGACGCCCGATATCAACGGAGAAAAGACCACGACTCTACTAGAAGACGGTGCTCGGTTGTCGGCGTCCGGTGCTCTAAGCGAGACCGAAGTCCATCTATTCGCTGAGATGGCCAAGCTCACGGAGGAGGAGAAGGACGCCATGTTCGTCTTCCGCTACCTGTTGGTCATGGTGGCGACGCTCGAGTCGTTTGCCCACGGGGCCAACGATACGGCCAACGCCACTGGCCCCGTCGCCGCCATGTTCAACGTGTACGACAACGGCTTCGATGGCTGCTCGAACCGCGAGACGCCCGTGTGGATCATGGCCGTCGCTGGCTGCTTCGTGTGTCTCGGCATCATCTTCCAAGGAGAACCCGTGATGGAGACGATCGGCAAGCGAATCGCCCACATGGACATGCACCGTGGCTTCGCAATGGAGCTGTCGTCCACGGTGACGGTTGTGGTTGCGACGTTGCTCAAGCTGCCAGTGTCCACAACGCACTGCCAGGTCGGGTCGGTGGTGTTCGTGAGCCTTGTGAACCCTGGCTGGCGCAAAATGTCCTTGCCAATGATGGGCAAGATCGTGCTGAGCTGGCTGCTCACGGTGCCCACTGCCGGTGCTGTTGCAGCCTTTTTAACCATGATCTTCCGCTCGTACGTCCGCAACTGAAACCGCGAACAATTCAAAGTACACAGAAGGAAGTTGTGAACGTGAACATAATGGGAGGTCAGAAACTTGACTTTGTCGATCATTCTGCTTCGTAAGACAAACTGCTCCTGCTCAGAGGAAAGTTTGAGCCAAATCTTTGGTTTCGACGCCGGCAACCTGGTGCAGACGATCTCGTCTTACGTGATGTGA
>JAABLK010000581.1:0-22678 GCA_012295415.1 Phytophthora chlamydospora | reverse complement strand
CAAGCAAGCGTCCACCAAGAGTTCCAAAAATGAATGTGAAAAAGTCCACCAAAAAGGCAGAAAACCAGTTTTCACACTGATTAGAACAGATACTACACTTGATCTTAGCCAAAAGGCCGAGAAGGTATGACTTTTTAACTTTTGGGAGTCTTGTATCTATATTGCTCACGCGACCACACTTACTTCGGCAAGTTTATCTATTTTTTATAACGAAGATGGACACTTAATGTCGTGAATATGGCCTCTTTGATTGGCTCTAATTGCTTTTCTAGCCGCTTGGTAAAGTGCTTTTCTTAAGTGTTTTTGTGCTTTTTGGAGCGAACTATGCGTCGTGCACCGTCGCCGGCAAATGCTCGCCATCCAGTTCGCTGTCAGCGGTCGCCTGCTGCGCGGATTCACGGCCCCAGGCATCGGACTCCGGAGTCCGGAGTGGAGTCATGTTGACGAAAAACCAAACCCGACCTCGAGCGGAGACTTTGCACAACACGGTTTTAATCCGACACCAATGCAATGCTGAATGAACGTCAACAACACGGATGTACTCCGCAAATTTAACTAACTCTCGCTCCTACTTGATGCCATGCGTGCTTGCCACCTCACGCAGCCAGGTGGGCCAGTTGGAGGGCCTCAGGCTCAGGTAACGTTTCATCAGGGAAGGCCTTGCGCACAAGCTCAACCGAGGCGAGTACCTGGCCGTGGAAGGTCTCCCCATCGTCGCCGCTGAATACTACAGGCAGCCACTTGGGCTTCGGCTCCTGCGGGCGTTCGTTCTGCTTGAGCTCTTGCGAAGTGCAAACCGTCACGCTCCCGTCAGCACTATTGCCATTTGCGGCATCCGACAGCTTCATCGACGCCGTACCGATGTACTCACGCGGACTCTCATTCTTCACATGAATCAGCACTTGAGGGGCATAGCGCAAATTAGGCAGATTGACGTCCATGCAGAACGTTTGTGCCCACACGGGGCAAGTCGACGACTCCTGTGTGTCAGCGCCAGCGTTCTCCGCCGTCTTGTGCACCCCGTCCCAGCACTCCACGGTGGCGCTCGCGAGGATGGTTTTGGTGCTCGCGTGAAGTGACACTAAGTTCCGGGCCTCATGGAGACGAACGCGGACCTGGTACGGCATGCGGTGGTTCACGTGCTCGATTAGTTCCTTCTGGTTCCAGCACTGCGCCGTCGCGGACTCGATGGGGCCGAAGCCCAAGCGCACCAGCACCTTGCCCGTAAACTCTTCCCGTGGCTTTGCCTTGGCAACGGCACGATCAGCCACCAGCGGGATCCATTCCATTTCACGTTGGAACTTCGACATCAGCAGCTCCTTGGCTGCGAAGCGTTTGTAGCAGATCGCCACGCGCATGTCATCGTCCTTCTCACACAAGTAGAGAAAGACATCTGGCACCTGATTGACGTCCACTGGGAAGAGCATCTTGTCGCTCTCCTCCGTCTCGTTCCACTTGAGGCTGCCATTCACTGCCTTCTTCCTCGTCGAAGCAATCTGGTGAAGACCACACGAAAGTACAAGCGATAGTTTCGGCTTCCCGCCAGCTACCGCAGCCGGAAGACCAATGGCCTGCACAAAGTGAGCCCGCATGCGGTACACGCAGCTTGCTGGATAGCTTTCCATAGGCAGCTTGGGTGCCAGCCGCTTCTGGTGCTTGGCATCGTAGGTGTCGGATGACTTGGCGCGGATGCGCAGTGTTAGCAGCACTCGTCCACGATAGGCCGAGCCCAGAGTAGCATCTTCGTTCATGAGCACTGCTGCGCGGCTGTTATTGCTGCAGCCCTTGACGGGCGCCCCGTACAGATTGACCCAGAACGGTTCATTCCCGTGTATCTTGGCAACCGCTTCAACGTTCTTGAGCTCAAACTTGCCCACGACTTCGTCGCCGCCCACAGGATCCCAGTCCATGACATTGAAGATCACGTCGTGGGTCTTCTCATCAGGCAGCAGTAGCATGAGACTCTCGCGGAAGTTAACGTTGAGCTGGTTGCGCCGTCCTTGCTTCGTACGGACGCGAGTGCGCACAAACTCTTCGGGTTCGGACGACAGCGCTGCCGCCACGTAAGCGTCGATGCCTCCGGCGCTGTGCTTGCGGTTCTCGCCCTTGTCAAACAGCAGCGAGTCCATCGGGGGAAGGTCCTCCACGCGGTGAATCGTCGCCACTAGGAAGTTTAGTCGAGAAGACCCTGGCGGTGGAGGCGGCAGTGTGGCCGCATCCACTTCGTCGTCGCTCTCGACGTTCAGCACCTCGTCGTCGTCCTCGTTGAGCTCGTCATCCGAGTTGTAAGGTCCATCGGGCGCGCTGACCCGCATGGACTTCTTGAGCGACTGCAGAATGGACTTCTCCTTCTTCTTCTTGGAACTGTTGGTAATGCTCTCTGCATTCGGGTCGTACACCCAGCGCAGCCGCAGCTTGAGCGAGCCACGATCTTTGTCGGGCTGTAGCTTCTTGTCCAGCAGCATGACGGTCACTGTCTTCTCCTCTCCAGGCACCAGCACATCAGTCAGCACGAGCTGCGCGCGGCCCAAAAAGTCGTTGACTGTGCGGTCCTCGTCCTCGGCCAGCAACTCCAGCGTGTTGTGCGCGTCTGTCAGCAAGAAGGCGAAGCGCTCGTCCCAGTGGGGCTTGAGCGTCTTGGCCACCGTGGCTGTCTTGTGGCGCTGGCCCACCACCGAGAGCTTGACCAGTGGGTCGCTACTGTTGTTGCGGTCCATGGGCAGCAGGTCTTTTCCTGAATCGATGGTCACGTACAGGAGGTTGGGGGAGGTCGTCTCCTCCTCCTGCTGCTGCTGGAAGGCCACTGACTTGGCCTTGCTCCTCCCAGTAGGGGGCGTGCTAAATGTCAAATGCAGCTCCCCCTTGGCGTCCGCGGCCATCTGGCCCGGCACTTTGACGATCCGGAACCACTCGTCCATGGGGGGCTGCACCACGTCCAACGGCACGTCCACCACGCCCAGCACGTCGTCCCGCTTCAAGCCGTCGAAGTCCAGCACCAGGAAGCGCAGCGTCGTGGCCAGCCGCAGGTCGAAGTCGCGCGAGCCTAAGGTGAATTGCTCCCCCCACTCGGGGCAGAGTGTGCGCTTGGCCACGCGCGTCTTGAAGCTGCCGGCGGCGGCCAGCGGCTGGCCCTTGGCGTCCAGCACCGTCAGCTGCACGAACGGGTCGCTCGAGCCGTTCAGGTCGCCCACGAGCAGGTCGCGCGCGCCCTCGACGCCCACGATGAGCTGCTGCGCCATCTTATCTTCTTTGGATACTGAGGCGAAGTGACGCTGAACGTGGGTACACACCTGCGAAGTTGGATATCGAATTTCCAGAATAAGTATTATATCGATTGATGGAGGATAGAACGTAAGCATAGAGGCCTGAGATAACAACTTCAACAACGGCAACTTTGGACGGAGCGTTTGCGATCGCACGTTGACGAAAGACAGCATTGCCTTCTCGGTGAGGTTGCCCACGGCGACCTTGAGCGGAAACGTTGAAGTCCGGTCACCCTGGGCGCCTCCATAAGAAATGGTACCGTAACAAACCCAAGCTGACAGCGATCTTCACCGTTGAACTTCGCGCGAGGACAGACCGCAAGGCTCTCCAAGAGTGCAGCATAGAGCGTCGTTGAGGCGGGCCACCAAGATTTCAAATCCAATCGTTTTCCTGTTCGTCGGTACCATGCCGGTGCCAAACGTGCCGTGTTTGCTCTGAAATGCACTGTTTTCCCAAGATCGACTGTGTCTTGTGCGGCGTGATCTTCACTCTCCGGGGTACTTGTGATGCTGAAGCCTGCCGCCGTAGCCGCAGCCCGGCAGTCTCTGTGACCGACAACGAAATCTCTGTATGGTGGATAGTTGTACGTGATCAACCTCTCGAAGATAGAAAAACATGATGTGGCGAAATGCCTGTGCCGATAACGATGTTCCTCGAAAAGGACTCACTTCTAAATTCTCCGGCACTCACAATGATGAACCTCCGCGCTCTCCTCGCTGCTACGCTGGCTTCGCTGTCAAGTACCCGGCCAGCAGTTATTGGCCACGACCAAGTGATTCCATTTCCGCAGTCCCAGGCGACTTCCATCACAAACACCGCAGCGCTCTCAAGTTCAAGCCCCAGATCTTCCTCAACAATGGTTGCCATCCCTACCCTGTTGTGAATACTGCTGGCGATACGGACGGCGGTCGGGTTCCTCCACTGCGGGTGGCAGAGGCTCCGGCTATGACTTACGGCCCCTTGGTTTGGTACAACGGGGTATGGGCAATCATGTACTCGTGGTATTTTCCAAAAGATGAACCACGAGACTTCACGACGACTGGGAGCACGTGGGCGTGTGGATTGATAACCCACAGAACGAGAACCCGGATGTCCTAGTCATGACGCCATCCGCACACAGCGGATATTCGACCTATGCACCTCCCGATGCCGACATGGTGGACGGTACCAGTTGCAAGGTTGAGTACACGTCGAGCTGGCTATTCATTGACCATCATCTCGAAGGAACTTCGACGGCGGGTGAAACCCAGGACCTCATTATGTGGGACGACATGACCGACGCCGCGCGCAACGCTCTAAGCACGACGGACTTTGGCAACGCTAATGTCCCGATGAAGGACGGAAACTTCCTTCCGAAGCTCGCCAAAGCGTATCCCCTTTGATCGATCGACGTTTTCAGCTGCAACGCAAGGCAGAAGCGCTTAACCCAACAGAACAGGAAATGCGGTTTAGTACACACTTCAAAAGCAGGCATTTTCACGTTGCCGAAGTTCGTGTCGTGTGCTGCACGAGATGATCAAAATTCCGCATACGTGGTGCCAACGCAAACTTTAGCCGACTGCACAGGCCTTTGGTCACTGCGTGGAGGGAGCATTGCGCCAACGCCGATTCTGCCGGTGAAAGCTGCCGACGCAAGCAGACGAGATGGCCAAGCATCATGAGCGCTGTCCAAAGACTCGCCAGCCAGGTGTCGAGAGTTCAGTCCTGGGTAACGTGTGTCCCAAGCAGATGGCACTTCAAGCCTCAGTCCTGTGTGCTCCACATGCTACATCTAGCCCACGCACGCACAGTCTCGACTGAGGGCGACAAACGCTGGCAGTCCAGATCCTGTCGTCTGACACCCATGCTGAGGCCATTACCTATGGTGCTTTTGCCAGCGCGAATGTGACATCGAGCTCTTGTCCATTACATTTACTTTGCGTTGTGAAGCACGGCGATGGCGAAGCCCTTGGAAGAGGACAGAGCGAACGAATTCGGGAGCCTGCGCGTCAAGCTGAACCGACGAAAGTATGTGGCGGGCGAACTTCTCCAGGGTCGAGTTGTGTTGCATGCAGTCGCGCGCATTCAGACCTCCGAGTTTTGGGTTTGTATCGAAGGAAGGGAGCACATTTCGTGGCTGGAGCTGTCAGGCTCATCGGGGAGCCCAAGGTCGGCACCACGGAGAAGACACAACAAGGAATTACTCCAGGAAAAGGTTCGTGACCGCTGACTGGGCCGTCCTGTTGATTTTTCAATGCACTGATGCCTTTCTTGACCTCCTCGGACAGATATCGCTGGTGAACTCCTCAACTATGTACCAGATTGGAGAGTGCGAGTTCCCGTTCAGCTTCCGCCTCCCCGAGTCTCTTCCAAACACGTTTCGCATCAAAGACCGTCAGTTGGTCGAGATGGGGAGCATGGAGTCCTCCATCACGTACAAGGTGCGCGCTTTAATGCGTGTGCAAGGCGTCTTGAACCCGTTCATCGAAGACTCCCACCCATTCATCGTGCAGCGCCCAGCGCTAAGCAGGCCGATACGACCTCTCGAGCGGTCTTCATCTGAAAAGGTTCGCATCTTCCGGGTCTTTTCCCGTGGCACATGCACGCTTTCCGCTTCAATAGACTACGACGAGGTCGCTGCCGGCGACACAGTGACGGTGTTTACGAGCATCCGAAACCAAACATCCAAGGACATGACGGGCATATCCGTGCGGCTCATCGAAGACCTCGCGGTCGACGTTCCGTTTCGCACTCAAAAGCGAGGCGCAACGATCCTCTGCCAACGAGACTTTCCCGGCGTCCGAGCAGGACGACACGCAGACCGTGCACTGACCTTAAACTTGGTGACCGAGACGCAGTGGAGTTTCGAGCCCATTAACCCGACCATGACGTGCAACTTCATCAAGTGGAGGTACCGGCTCATCGTCAAGTGCAAGTTTCGACTGTGCGGCAGCGTGAAAGTGGAGTTCCCCATAACGGTCTCGTGCCACAAGAGTACGACGAAGATGTCGATGGCTCGGTTATCAGGTCCGTTCTCGTCACCCATCGGTATCGAGGGCGTGCCCTTGGGTCCCAGATCCATGCCCCAGGTATCCCGGCTTAGCCGCACCATAGCGGAGAGAAGCGCAGTGTCTTATGCTATGTGAGCAGCAGGGAAGTTGTGAGCCCATGGAGGAAATAAATGCCTCTATTGGAACCAAACTCTTGCACATACACGAAGCAGCTATCAAGCACATTGCAAGTTGCCCTTCCTCAGCTTGGAACGAGGATGTGTCAATCTGTCCTTCGAACTCTGTTTTTGAGCCAGAAAGAGTTGAGTTTTTCAGAAGGTTCTCATTGGTCAATTATTTTCGGGAGCCTCATCAATTCCGTCGACATCAGAATCCCGCCACCCGAATAGCTCATCTGTCAGTGTTCTCCTTCTGCTTCGACCACAAGTGATGGCGTCGTCCCGCCCACCCGACGCCCTGTTTGCAGGCTCCGGCGATGTTCTGCACGAGAAGTTTGAGTCTGCGCTGGCTAAGCACCTTCTGACGCAGTCGACCAAGCTGCGGGGGCTGGAGGACGCTCTGCGCGTGGAGTCAACCGCCATGCTGAAGTTGCTGCAGGACCAAGTGATGGCCCAGACAACCGGTGCCGGCAGCGACAGTGGCGTTTTTTCTGGTACCTCGGGGCTCGCCAGCATGATAGACGAGCTCTTTGAGCGATCGGAGGTTCGTCAGGGGCTCGTGGAGTGGCTGGCGGACAACGAGGCCCGTCGACAGGCCGAAAAATTAGTCAAAGAGCTCCGCGAGGACATTAGTAGAGGGGACGGCAACGAGGCCAGAACGACCATGAACAAGCTGCTGCCTGTGTATATGGAGGCGCTGAGTGTGCGCGAGACACTGCAGATGTACGGGGATCAAGCCCCGACTGCGTCGCCCGGCGGCAAGAACGGCGACAAGCAGCGAAAAATGCTCGGACATTTGGTCAATGCTATTATGCGTCCCTACCTCGAAGCGCTGCAGATGATGCACGTGGATAGTGTAGGGGGAAGCGACGGGGAATCATACTCGGCGGACAAGACGGTGAACTTGCGGGAAACGGCGAAGCGACTGACGTCGGCGCTGTTTGTGTTCCTGAACACGGGCAACTTTGCATCGCACAACCGCGGGAAAATCAGTTATTGTCAACAGCTTGAGTTGTGCGCGGCGATGGGAGCTATGGCCGAGACATTGCCTCAAGTTTTTCATGCTTGCCAGGATATCAAGGGGGTTCGAGCAACGAAGCCTGTAGAGACTCCTTCTCCGACGGCATCGGTTTTTCGTGCTGTGACGGATACTTTGGCAACCACTAACAACGATTTGGAAGGCGATTTGGAAGACAAGGCCACAGTACTACCAGAACCACTTGTGATTTCAATCCCACAAGTTGATGACGATTCGACTGTGAAGACAACGAAGCCAACAGAAAGCGCACTTGACGGTGATGCATCGGTGACCGAGTCGGTTGAACAAGGACCTTTGTTGACTGTGGAAGTCCTGACGCCAAGTGATTTGCGCCAAGCCGCACCAATTTCTGTTGAGGAAACATCTGCGCAGTTCAATTGGATCGCGTACTACAAGAGCTTTTTGATCGACTGTTCGCCTGCTGTTCAAGCCAAGTATGAGTCGACGCTTTTGCACATGGAGTTGGTACCGAAAGCGAGAGTCTGTACGAAGGGAAGTGCGTGCACCAATGGAGACTGTTGCTCTGAGTCGCATAGCAATATCGAGGCTTTACCTTTCAATCCGCTAGTGCTGACACTGAAGTGTCCCGTGCCTGAAAGTAGTCTGAGTGACGCTATACATGACGCCAAGCTCTGCCTGTTCAACCATGGCGAATACAAGGGCACGGGCAAGCTACGATGGGGGAAAAGGTATTTGTGCGCAGCTCGGGCAAGTTGCACGGATTTTGAGTGCCTCAAGTCCCACTCGGAGGCTGAAGTCTGCTGGTTTAACCTGTACTTCCGTACTGCTGACTGTCCCGAAGGACGATCATGCCTCTGGAAGCGCAACTGCAGCGGATTCCACCAAGAGTATCACTCTTCAAAACGAAGTACGCGCAGAAACGAGTATTTGGGTACCGCCGAACCGATAATGTTCATTGAGCGCACGATCGCAGCATTGAGGAAGACGTCTTCTCAGCCACGGCCAAAGTCCCCGTTGCCGCGACCAATTGCTAAACCCACGACGTCGTCTACAGCGCCGCGTCTTGTCCAGTACTACGACAGATACTTACAGAAGCAGACACAACTTTCGCTCTCGGAGCGGGACAAATACTCTCGGGTGTTACGCCACATGCAAGTGGTGCCGAAGGCGAGGCTTTGCATGGCTGCAGCCAACGGAAAGTCATGCACCGAGAGCGAGGCATGCAGCGAGTCACATACTCTGGTTGATGCCTTAACGTTCAATCCTCTCGCGATGGTACTTACGTGCCCCAGTCCCGCAAGCTGCCGCGAAGATTTTATCCATGAAAACGGACTCTGTGTGTTCTATCACGGAGATGGACCGGCCCCCAAAGATTTTCTCAAGACAAAGCGCCTGCTTTGTGATGATCTTGGAAATTGTAAGGATGAGAGCTGCTGCTTGAAATCGCACTCCGTGGCAGAAGTGTGCTGGCATTTCCCAGAGTTTCGAATGAACAAGTGCCCGCAAGAGAGCTCATGCAAGCGCATGGCCAGCTGCTCGTATTATCACAGCGAATTTCACATGAAGCGCGACCAAGTCATGAACAATGTTGTGGGGACTCTCGAGCCGGCGATTTTCATCGAACGCGGATATGCAGAGTTAGCAAGGAGTTCTTCCCCCGTCGCCTCATCGGTGAATGATTTGTGTGATGGTGGATGCCTCGAATTGAAGCAACCGGCTTCACAACTCATTGATGATACCACCTCGGTTCACGACGCTGCTGGATTAACAAAGCAATGCTTGACTATGCTTGACTATGAGCAGGCTTTGAAAGCGCTACCTGTCGAAGAGCGTTCCAAGTATGAGGACGTACTGACGCATATGAAGATGGTGCCGAAGGCAAGACTCTGCACATTTGGAGAGGCTTGTCCACACCGTCAAGATGCGACTGCTTTTGAGGAGACGGCAATTTGCGCCGAGTCGCACAATCGGTTGGAAGCCCTGCAGTTTAATCCGCTGGCGATGGTGCTGAAATGCCCTATGGTCCTCGAATGTGACCGAAATGATGTTCACGAGCAGGCATCGTGCATTTTTGATCACGGCGACGGCAGCATCCCTAAGGGGTTTCTCAAGGACAAGAAAACGCTATGCGAAGCCTATGACGGCTGCGAGAATGAAAAGTGCGTCAAAGCTCACTCAGTAACTGAAGTGTGCTGGTTCAACCCTCAGTTCCGGGTGAAGGACTGTCTCCAAGGCGACCTGTGCCCTCTCAAAGAAAACTGCAGCGGATTTCACGTGGAATGCCACCGCACTAGAAGAGACTCCAAGATGAACAATCAAGCTGGTGCCCTGGATAGAATTGAGTTCGTTGATCGGGGATACGCGGAATTATCGAGACGGCGAGCTCAGACCTTGCGCACCACACATCCCCTTCAAGACGACGCAGCGCTTTTTGATGGCGTTGAACGTCTTCGAGACCAGGAAGTTTCCTTCCAGCAATCTCCACCAATCGTACAAAGGCAGGAAAGCCCCGAGCCCAGTGCGCATTTGGAAGATGAACCGAGCAAGGAGAATTGCAAACTATCTTAGCTAGTCTGTAGTGGTGGTGGACGCATTCTTATCTTGCTAAGAATTGCGTATCCCCTACAGATCCCACCAGAGTTTGTGTTTCAAATCTCGGACCAACCTTTGGAAGTCATCAGAAGCTGGCATTGCTCGAGATGCAGATACTGGACCTGTTTAATTTACTACCACGTTAGCAGCAGATGAAAGACCACTAATTGAACATCGAACGTGCTAACTCCGTGAGGCTTGGCTCCTTGTTAGGGACTTTATAGGGATGAAAAAAAAAACTGAGAAGGCAGCCGTGTGAGTTACTTCGAAGTACACTGTGACAAGAGGCGCTCAACATTGTTTGTTCGGGTTGAATGTACTGGATCATTGCAGTAAACGCCTCCCAGCCTCATATTTTATCCTGAGAGCGTCGAACAGCATAAATCAAGTTGGTGCGTTGTATACCCCCACAAAAATGTAAGTAGATGGGGGTGATCAACGAGTTGATGATGAATCTCCCCATTGCGTACTTGCTCCAGTCAAATTGTATTCGACCAGCATGCCTTCCTCGGAGTGTCCGCAATCACGGCGACGAGTATCGTTGCGCCGCAGCTCAGATTCCAATTGCTTTCTTTCTCCAGAACGATGAATTACCTGTCCCTCTTCCTCCTCGTTGCGTCCACGTTGCTCGTTTCAACTCGTGCCGAGAAGATCAAGTATGACCAAGTTGTGCCGTTCCCAGAGACCGCGCCGACCACAAACGAAGCTGCACTTGCACTGAAATTCAAGCCCCAGCTTCACATCAGTAACGGATGCCATCCCTACCCTGCTGTTGATGCCGATGGGAACACCAACGCTGGACTCGGGATCACTAAGCTGTTAACCTCCTGCAAGGGATCGCCCCTGGGATCGCAAGTCTACGGACGGGTAACCGAGTACAGCGGCGCCGTGGCGATCATGTTCGCTTGGTATTTTCCGAGGGATCTCATGATTTCGCCAGTTTGGATTGGCCACCGCCACGACTGGGAGCACATCATTGTGTGGGTCGACAGCCTGTCCAAGAACGCCGAGCTACTCTCGGTGACAGCACGCTCTCTGCTTGGCTACAAGGACTACAGCCCCCCAGACGCCGAGAAGATGGACGGAAACAGCGCCAAGATCAAGTACACATGGCTTATCCAAAGTCAGCACTACCTGGCGGCCACGACAAAGGCTGGTGACTTTCAAGACCTGGTGATGTGGGATAACCTGACGGAGCCAGCGCGTGAGGCACTCGACAACACCAAGTACTTCAGGTCCATGGCGCCGATGTGCACCGAAAAGTTTCTAGAAAATGTCGAAAAAGCCTATCCGTTTTAGGTTCAATGCCTCGACAAGCTGCGGTAAATTCCTAGTAACTTAAGGAAATCCTGCTCGATCAGCTACATGTAGTGTTGCAATTTCGACATCATCCTGCATTCGCGATAGTACTGTGAGATCAGCTGCACACCTTGGAATCATTATGAATACCATGCGTGAATGCGAGCTGCGAGTTGCCCTGGGTTGGCTGGACGTCGCCCTGGGGGCACCTTCATCGTGGTGGTTTTGCCGGCATCGACAATTTAAAAGAAACAATAGCACTCACCAGTGGTGTGAGTCACCACGGAAGAGTGGTGACCTTGCTAGCTGGATACAACTTATTGAGCTCCCGTTCAACATCCTTTGTTTTTCGGGTTGTTGCTCGCAGGAGACGTTAGTTTCTTGAGCTGGGGCTTCCTTTCGACGAAGAAATGGAACTTGCTCATTCGGCTGAAGCTGATTTCAGTTTGCTGACATCAGTTTTCGAGAACTTGACCGCGTCTCATGGGCGGTGGTCCAGATCCTCCTTCTTCTGCGTATTTGGGTGGATCGGCAGCCTCCTTCACGCCCAGGTGTGTGTTGTCTTTGATGAAGCATGGCACATTACCACCAGCTTTGGCAAGCGCGGGGTTGATGTCGAATAGGTATTTTGTGCTGGCGAACTGAGCAAAGAAGCATCAAGCCATGCGCGACGTCGCTGAGAATTGGTGCGGGCGCTCACTCGATGGGAACACTTCTCTTCGTTGGTTGCTCTCTGTATGAGAACAAGTGAGTGCGAGTCTATTGATCTTGAATTCTTTGCGTTAGATTCATCGTGCCAGCTCTTGCATGGCTCAATTCGAAGGACCAAGTCGCTCACTACTGACGTGTGGCCCTCAACCAATCTTCAACATCGAACGTCCAGCTAGTGGTGTGCTCGGACAGACTCGCACACGTTTGCGAGGAACAGCAGCGGGAAGTCGCGGTCAACACGAGTGAAGTCCAGCGGCGGCAGATCTGCTGCAGTGCTGCTGTGGAAACTGCGGAGGTGAACGATCAACGAGTCTGCTGGCACTGCTTCTCGACCTTGAGGTTGCTGCTGTGGTAGCTGGTGACTGGACGTTGCATTACTCAGTTGGCTTGACTTGTTCGATGGTTGAGCCTCGTTGGCCGAGCGGATGATCTGGGCCTGCTCCTCCTCTAGTCGTCGCAATTGATCGTCGAACTGGGCTGGAGTCACAGAGCTCAATGCATCCGCCGCTCCGGCCTCCCCAGAACGCTGCCGACCCTCAAGACCGTCGACCTCGAGCTGGGACCCCGAGTGAGCATACCGGTAGCGCCGATCCTTCAGCTCGGCGATGCGTCGACGAACGGAGGAGAGCTGTCGGTACGGCCACTTGTGGATGCGGTTGCGTCTGCAGATCCGCTTGAGCGCTGCCTCGCACACACCGAGCCGCTCGGCCGCCTGTAAATAACAACTCAAGGTGGACCACCGTCACAATCGTTGCACTTAAAGCTTGGTGGTCTAGCTACAGTGCCGAGCAGCACCCCGCAACGTTCGACAAGTATGACACATGCAACACGTTGCCAACCGTCTTGAGGGGCAGGTGGTACACGCCCTGCAGAGTCTGCACGTCAAAGTGGATCCGCTGTCGCTGCTTTCGGCCAGTTGTGGAGCTTTCGATCTCCGAGTCGCTGCTTGCCGTCTCTTCTTCTTGTTCTCGAGCTTCTTGGTTGGTGTCGTCTTCGTCGTCACTGCGGCCTGCGTGGATCGTCGATGCAGGGAGAGACGACGAGGTGAGTTGGTGGCGAGCACAAGCAGCACCAGACGCTGCAGCTTCGAGCTGCCGGGACGACGCGGAGCTCATGGAGCTTCTGGAAGTTGGAGAGAGTGAACGTCGTTGAAGTGGGCTGCGGCTTGGAGCCGGACGAAGGCGGAAGGAAGCGCAGGTGCGTCCTCGTCGGCGTCTGTGATATTCGAAACACGATTTTTGCAGGGCAGGACATAAATTGTAGGCCGGAGATCGCGGATGTCCCGATAGAATTGAGGATCCAGGCTGTATGGACTGCATGGTGACTTTGACTCAGCCTGTATTTTCGTTGCCAACATTTGGTATCCTGGATAAGTTAATCACAAGCTTTGGTCTCTCTTGATTCTCAACCGCCTTAAAACGGCGCCGACGGCACCCGACTGCTTCCAGGGTTTCTTTAAATGTCGACTGCGGTGCACACGCTGCACCATCTCAACAATTTGGAGCTTTGAAATCCCCCCCCCCCTTCCAAGTGAAAGACTCAATAGACAAATTTTCGAGAATTTCGCTCTGAATATGTTTTGGCTTTTTAAGGTATCGCAAGCTAGACCCAGCAGTTCGCAAGCACAACGCTGATGTTACGTTCTATGGTTTTGAAGTACGCATGAGCCAAACCGTGTATTTCAAGTGAACACGGTGCCTATAGGCTATGAAGCGAAGTGTTTACCATGGGTAGGCATCCTCCAGGTTGTCGAGGAACTCATCTTCCTTGAAAGGCACCGTTGCGCTTCCAAAATCGTTGAGGTTGAGCGCCGTACGTGCGGCAGTCGGCATGTCCTCCCACATGATCAAGTCCTGGAAATCACCGACTTTGGTCGTGACGTTCACATAGTGGCTGAACGTCTTCGCCTTGTACTGGAACTTCGCGCTTGTACTATCGATCGTGGCAGCGTCCGGAGGGGTAGCCGTGAAGTACGTGCCACCAGAAACGGACGCCGACACAGACGCCAGCGTAGCCTCGGTGGAGCTCGTTCTCTCGATCCACAGGATAACGTGTTCCCAAGCGTGGCGGCTACCAAAAAGCCCGTTCCGGTCTCTCGGGAAGTACCACGAATACATGATGGCGTACGAGTCTTCGTAAGTCGTCGCACGGCCGTAGATCTGGGAGCCGAGAGAAGAAGCATCGCACTTCTTGAGGCTCAAGTGGGCGAGGCCAGCGTTGGTGTTGCCTTCGTCATCGACGGCGGGGTATGGGTGGCATCCACTGTCGATGTTGAGCTGGGGCTTGAACTTCAGAGCTAGCGAGTACTCGATGGTGGAGGCCTTCGTCTCCGCCATGGGGACCACACTGTCGTACGCTAATTCGTTGGCTTCAGTAGACGCCAACAAGCCTGCCACAGCGGAAAGGAGACGCAGCAGCTTCATTGTAGACGTCAGCGGGGGTGAATAGGAGAATGAACGAGTTTGGACTGCGAGTCAGAGACTGTTGGCAGCGAGAATCTCACTACCGAGGCGCGCATGGGAGCCGACAACCAACAGCATAGTTTACTGTTCACTACAGCCAGCTGCGATCGAGCACAGCTCAAGATGCTTGCTCCCAACGATGAATGATTATTTTCCATGGCTCAACTTCGATTTGTAGTTATCGTGAGGCATCGCCAGCTCATGATTTGAACTTCCCTGTCGACTGTCCGCCGATCTTGTATCACCGATGTCGGATGTATAGCCCCCCCCCCCCCCTGAAGCCTCTAACCCGAAGTTTGTCCTACAGCTGGATATAAAATCTATGCAATTCCCCAGGTTCAAACGAAAACGAAACAAACGTTAAAAGGATTGTTGCTAGACTTGTACTTGCACTATAACGCAACACTTTCGGTAAGCTGTGACTCCTACGAGAAGCGAATGCAAACAATAAAGCGCAACATACGTAAGCGTGAGATACTGTAGTCGGAATGAAAGCTTGGAAGTCCACTAAGACTCGCTCGAAGATTGGTCACACCACACCTACGCTCAACCTCCCACGACTGGATCTTAGCGTAACGAGATATAGCGATCATACCCATTAGCCAAATACTGCATCTCCAATACAGAATGCCAGTAAGATATTCTTGCCCACTTCTCGGATTTTTGTTTAGTGATGGAACAAGCGCAAACGTTTTCACATCCTTCGTTTGGTCATGGGCAAAACTGGTTAGAAGTTTTCCTACAAAATCCCGAGCCTCTTGCTCAGAATCCTTCAGAACAAAAGTTTTCGGCGTGCTCGTCTCGGTGGGTCTTCCAGGAATCTTTGCGGGGCCATCATGAGTTTGCTGACGTCGGTTATCAAGAATTTAAAGGGCTTTTTGAGTTTTTTTCTTTCTGGGGGTGTTGACGGAGTGCTTCGCGTTGGCAAATTAGTAGGAACATGCAAGCAACGTGGCAACGATCAGCAGCACGAAGGCATTCCGTCATATGAGCAGGTTTTCAGGCAGCAGAGGTTGTAACAACCGCCTTTGTGATCACTATTTTTTTCTGTTCAGTGATGAATATGCGCTGCTCTTCAATTTGCACACCACTTCGACTTTCAAATCCGCCAGGTGCAAATCGATGTTGTGGACGAACGCCGCAGGCGTGATGATGAAGGATAGTAGGGTTTCCTCTCGGTTCGCTTGTAGAGGCTAAACATAAGAATTCACTAATGAAAAAATGTGACCGTGAGAGGCTCCAACCACCACTACTGTAATGTGATTTACCAGGGCTTTCCATTTTGTGTTGCGCTTCCGACGAATTTTCCTTGTAGGTCTCCGCTGCTTCTCGCCCTTAGAATCGAATGATTGTCGATCCAATATTTCCAGGAGAGGCCCAGAAATTAATTTCTTCCTCTTGATCGATGCTCCATGTAGTTGCAGGGCGACTTCGAGCGTACAATTGTTCTGCTTAAAGCAGTTGCGGGCATTCTTGTATCGTAAACTCCGGTAGTGGCGTAGCCTAACGCCGCAAAAGCCAATTTGGCTGCATGCTTTCATCGAGACAACTCGCTATCGGCAAGCTGTCATTGGCAAAACACTTTGCGTAGGAATTTGCTGGACGTTGCAACACTTGCTGAACGAATCCTACTTTCTCGTAGTAACCGCGTCAGGAGTCGGTCGACCGAGCTTTGCTCGACTCTGGCGTTCCGCTGCCGACGTCAATTATCCAGGTCGACGAAGAAGCTCAAAGCTCAGTCCCCATTGCAAAGCATCCGGCACCAACCGATCCTCTGTTGATCCCTTCGCATTCAGCGTCGATGCCAGGTCAACTGTGTACAAAACACAGCCGAGGGCCAAAAACGCGCTTCTCCGTCGACTGGCTGGGCTCGCATATCTCAACAGACCACGTCAGCGTCAGTAGCGTCAATAGGCACCATGACCGTGAGCACGCTAGCAACCTCACCTTCCCCCCAACGCCGTCTAACCCTGCATAACTCTGTATTTCCAGGACCCCAAGCGCGTGATCTACATTGAGGACGATGCCACGTTCGACAAGGCGCAGTTCCTGGTGCCCCACCACTACCTGGACAGCGTCGACTCGGTGCTCATCCCCAAGGGCCTCATCGAGGACCGCGTGGAGAAGCTGGCGCAGGACATCCGCCACGCCTACGACGGCAAGACGGTGCACCTGCTGTGTGTACTCAAGGGCGGCAGCGCCTTCTTCCAGGACCTGGTGCAGAAGCTGCGGCTGTTCCACAAGTACAACCAGAACGACTACGTGCCCTTCACGTTCGACTTCATCAAGGTCAAGAGCTACGAGGGCACCAAGAGCACGGGTAACGTGCAGGTGTCGGGCGCCGACCTGAGCAAGTTCAAGGGCAAGAACCTGCTGCTGGTGGAGGACATCATCGACACGGGCAGGACCATGTCCAAGCTCGTGCCCATGCTGCAGGAGCTCGAGCCCGCCTCGGTGCGCGTGGCCAGCCTGCTGGAGAAGCGCAACCCGGAGAGCTGCGGCTTTCAGGCCGACTTCGTGGGCTTCAACATCCCCGACAAGTTCGTCATCGGCTACTGCCTCGACTACAACGAGATCTTCCGCGACCTGGACCACATCTGCATCATCAACGACACGGGCATCGCCAAGTACGCGAGCAGCTCCTAGACGTCAAGAGCTGCTCAGCTCCGCCTGCAGCATTCTACCCCATGCACGTATCCCCCCTCTCCTCTCGTCCATTGTTCAGCGATGGCGAAGTCCCTTGTCTATATATTTGCACCAAATTACTGGCCAGATAGCCTCGACAGTATGACGCCTACTTGCTCTGGAACTGCTCAGGCGTCATGGTGCGAATGGTCAGGCCATGCATTTCCTTGATCTCCTCCTTGAGCACCTGCAGCAAGCAATGAGAACGTCAGCCGGCCAATATATTGCACTATATTGCATTGCTACAGTACCTCGTTGACCATGCGGTGCTGCTTGACGCGCGATTGGCCCGCGAACTGCGGAGACGCCACCTCGACGTCGAACATGGAGCCGCAGCCGCCCGACACGTCCGTCACCTTGACGTGCACGGCCTCCAGCTGCGTCTGCAGAGCCGTGTGCATGGCCTGTTCCGCCTCCGTGCCCGACCCGTCCGCGCTCGACGACAGCCATGCGCGGCCCAGCGGCCGGCGCGCCGCCGCCATCATCCGTCCACGCACGCAGCTCAACATGGTTGTCGTGGTCTGAGTGTGAAGTGAGCGCACCACCGGAGACCGACCATTTTGTGAGGACATGTTGCATCGTGTAAGTACGAACCCACTCATAGAGGACGATAAATGTCACCGTTGAGCTGCGACTAACTACGAAATGACTCATTCTAGAGCTGTTCAATACAAAAGACGACGATGAAAATCCCTCATGAAATGACTCTAAGCCGCTGCCTCAATTAAGAAACGACACCACTTTTACATAAGTGACACACCAGCGTTACACCACATGTACCCAAGTCCTCGTCACTTCAGCATCAATCCGACGTAGCAGCGCCGCCATGTTCTTCTGCAGCGGGCCCCCGCGCACGTACGCGGCTTCCTCTGCCCGCGAGCGGTTGGAGGACGTGGCGCTGGCCATGCATGCGTCGCAGCACGTGTTCGCGCGCGTGACGTCCTCGCGCGTGGCGCTCTGGAGTGCGTCATTGGGGTTACCAGGCTCAGGGCGGCGTCTGCTGGCCTCTTGTCGCCGCGGGGGCCAATGGCTATCGCAGCTGGACGTGTCCGAGGAAGCCGACGATGTGGAACGCGATGGTCGCCTCCAAGAGAGCCCCGCACGCCAAATATACGCTGTTTGGGTGGCTGGCCACCGCTTGGCCGTCGTGGAGAAAGACTCGCAGGCGGTCGAGTTCTACGCCTTCGAAGGGCTGGCCCAGCTGCTGCAGAGGGTGGAGATGCCGGCCACACACGTGGAGGACGTGGCCAATGCCATGCTGGACCAGCCGGCGTTCCCGGAGCCCGAGAAGAAGGAGAGTCTTCAACTTTCGGCCAAGTTCGTGGAAGACTACCCGCTGAACCAGGGCGCATCCCAGAGTGACTACGAGGACGTGGCCGCCTCCATGGGCGCCGTAGCCGGCAGCAGGTACCTGTTCGTGGGCATGGCCAGCGGCATGATCGCTGTCGTGGAGGTGGCCGACGCTCCGAGCGGCAAAGACGGCCAGGGCTCGTGGTTCAGTAATGCAGACAGCTCCACGAAGATCTGGAAAATTGATGTGCGTACACATCTGGCCGTGGCCGAAGACGCCGAGCCGCCTAGCTGCTATGAGTTGTCGTGCGCCACGGCCGACCTGGCGTCCAATATTGCGTCGCTGTACCTTGTGGCCAGCTTCGAAGGCGGAAAGTGCTTCATCATGCTGCTCTCTCCGGCCAAGAAGAGCATCGACCAGCTGCTGTCACTGGTGAACACCGAGCGGGACAGCAACGCAGCCATGTCGGGCACGGGCCGCTGCACCACGACAAGCCTGGACGCGAGTGGATCTCGACTGGCTCTGGGATGGTCGGACGGCGGGGCGTCGTTGTTCCGCCTGTCACTCAAGAGTGTGGAGCAGCCTGGCAAGGGGAAAGATGCCGCTGCGAGTAAAAAGGATGATAAAGTGCAGGCAGCGCTGACACTGGAGCCGATTCGTGAACTGAGTCTTGTGGCCTGGGGGTACGCGCCCGAGGATGTCGGCGCTGTCACGGCGTTGGCCTGGTCATACGACGGCCGGGGCGTTGTGGTTGGCTACGAGCTGCGTGGGTTCTCCCTTTTCTCAACCGATGGCTGCCGCCTGATGTCGAGTTTGCCGCAGCATAACCAGGAGCGGCCCGAGAAGATTGACGAGCACAGCATGAAGGAAGTTTGTGCGTTTGGGGTGCTGGACTTGGTGTGGACAAAGGAGAGCAACTCGCTGATTGTGGTGCCGCGTGGAGAGCAGTCGACTCAGCTGGTTCAACTGCCGGAAGATCGGATCCTTCAAGAGGTTGAAGACGAGGCGGACGTGGAGTTGACCGTAGCGTCGAACCTATTCGAGACCGTTGAGGCACCAGTGCAGAAAGGAGAAGATGGGTTGTGCTTGTCCTTGTCTGGCGCTCCCGGTCGATGCGGTGCCTGGGTTCGAAGCGAGAAAAGCTTTACGAAACGAGCGGGCGATGGTGGTGTTGGCCCAGCAGAGGCTTGCGGTCAGATTCAGGGCGGCGACTTGCTCGTGGGCATCAACGATAACTTGAAGGTTGTCAACTTGCCGTTTGAGCAGATCGTGAGTGCGATCAAAGAGCTGCCGGACAACGAACAAGTGGTTCTTACGTTCATGCGGCTGAATTGGGAGGCCGTGTTCCCGCTCGCTGTGGAGGCACTGTCTTCGTCTGAGTTCCTGGAAGCTCACGGGATTCACATGCTGGAAGACGAAAGCCTGTGCATTCGCGAGTATGCGCTGCGAATGCAGGCGCTGCACGGAGACTGTGACCTAGAGGAGCGCCCACCTATCATGGAGTTCGAGCGCCGCGCCAAGTTTGATGGCTGGGAGGCGATTCAGGGCACATCGTCTCGAGTGGCAAAGCACAAATACGTGAAGCTGCTGTTCGCGTTGTTTCCAGTGTGGAATCCAAACCACTTCTTGAATGTCATCACCGAGTATGGCAATGCGGTACTTGCGCAGAAGGTCTACATTGCGAAACAGAAGAAGCTTAGGGAACTGCACGCCCATCGGGAACTTGTGAAGATGCGTCAGCAGTCGTCGATGGCCTTCGCTGAGTTCGACTTTGCGAAAACCGTGCCGCTCTCGGGAGGGAAATCGTCTCGGCTGGTGTTGCTGGAGAGTAAGAGCGTTCGACTGGTGGCGGCGCCATCGCTCGATGATCCGTGCGCAGTGACTTCCTGCGTCGACTGGAGCGTTCCTACCGAGTTCGAGAAGTGCTGTCCTCTTCGTCTCGTGGCGTTGAGCGCCAGTGGGAATCACATGGCGGTTGCTGGGCAACGAGGGTTCTGCCTGTTGAACATCGTGACAGGAAAGTGGCGAATGTTTGGCAACGTGAACGACGAACAGGATATGTTCGTTTACTCCCTACTGTGGGTGGATGACGATGCGATTGTGGTGAACTTCACGCGATTCAGTGAAAAGCACCAGTCCCTGCATTTGCAGGCCTACCCGAGGAACCACTTGGATGAGGAATCCATTTTGGAGCAGCTCGTGTTTGCGCGTGAAGGTGAGAACGCTGCACGTAGTCGGGGGAATGCGGCCTTGAGTGGCCATTCGATCGGAGACGACGCCGACGACTGCTTCTTCATTATGGATAGTGACAATGCGCAAAAGAACTTGTTCTGCGTTTCCAGAAGCGAGCTGTGGTGCTTTGACATGAAGCATGGAGGAACCATCAAGCAGAACGACCTGAGAATGGAGATTCAGCTCAAGCGGCAAGTTAACTTACCGTCGCGAGTCGTTGAAGCCCAGCCAGTAGGAACCTGCAGGCGAAACGCGATCTTGGACTTCGCCGTGCTGCCACGCTTCTTGCACATTCAAGACGACAAGCTAAGAGAGCAACAACAGCGGAAGTATCAAGCAGAACGTGAACACGAACACGACGACGAAGGCTGGTTGTCGAGTTTTGTCAATATGCTCGTGGGCGGTGAGGTGCCCGACCAGTACACGCCAGAAGAAGTGTTGCCGCGGTTCGCGCTCGTCGACAGCGCTGGCGATTTGATCGTTTGGGACCCAGAAAACCGCTCGCAGCGACTGATGTGCTCGAACGTAAGCACAATGGCGAGATTGTTCGTTACCCCGCAAGCGTGCTCGTCATGGCCAGCGCCATGCCGACTCATTTACGGACTGTATGGCCCCGAAGGCATGAAGGTTTGGCTTCCACTGCTAGACGGTGTGTACATGACGCACACGAAGACCTTCGAGCAGGATACTCGTAGACTAGAGACCTTTTTGGCCTGCCATGATCCTCTGCGTGCCAAGACGTACGAGATTGAATTCGGCACTGCGCCTCCTACCGCCGAGCTGTACGAGCAAGTGATCAGCGAGTACGGAATCGCGTTGGATGGCTTTCTGTCTAGTGGCACCGGAGTTGGTGTGGGGACTGGACGGATGCCTTTGAAGGAGGGGTTTTCCAACCTCCGTGGATGTGTGACGTCCGTGGATGATCCGTCCGCAAAGGACGGCATGCTGCGCTTCGACTTTGACGTGAAGGTGCTGGGTGCCGAGCAAGCGTTTGGACTGCTCGTGGGCGTATCACAGGACGTGTATGTGCCGTCGGGCGTGCTTCTTCCGTGTTATGACGTGTTCGCGCGTGTGCAGCCTATTTTCCACACGCTGCTGTGCTTCCTGGTGCAGAATGAGCAGCTTTCATGGGCACGTCTCGTACTGGAGGGCGTCCGGAAACAGTTCGCGCTGTCTACCCCCACGCAAGAACTCTTCCTGCACTCGATGCTCGAAGCTTGCTTCGCTAAGCGGTGTCCGGACGAGAAGCTGCTCACAGCTATCCAGCTGCTGCGTCCTGGAGACGGAGAGCTGCAGCCAGAGGGCGACATCGCCGAGTACTGCGAGATCGTTGCGCACGTGGCACGGAAGAGCGAGCCGTCTCGACTGAAGCTCTTGTTCCCTGCTGCAGGGGACCCGATGGAGCTGCTGGCGATTTGCCAGCAACGTTCCGAGCTACGCACAGCTGCCAACTTCCTGCTTATCCTGGAGGAGTGCTCTACTGCATCAGGTTCATCCTTGCCGCTGCGGATGGAAAGCGCAGCTGAGCTGCTGAAGATGTGCGTCGACCAGGAAGAGTGGGTTCTCGCGCAGCACGTGGTGCGTGTTGCGCGTGACTGGGGCCACCCACCGTTTGACGATTCCTCGTACTCGCACCCGCCTCTATCAGAGAATGGTAGCGGTGCCAAGCACAGCATCGACGAGCAGCTAGCCTCCTTGGTGTGGGAAAACCTCGTGCGAGGTGAGTACGAGCGCGTGGTCTGGTGCGTCGAGGACCTCCAGGCCAAGCTCCCGCACAAGTCTCCTGACGAGCGTCAAATGGAGGAAGACAACTCGACGATTCTAGACCGACTGTACCAGATCTTCATCCAGGGCAACAAGCGAAGGCAACTCAGGTAAGTGGTCGTTGTTTACACGTTCGGAGAGATGTCGAAGCTGACTCACGTGTGTTCACTCGTTGCTCGTGTACTAGGATCCTGCTGCAGGCCGTGACGGAGGCGCACTATGACGAGTGG